>JAEMOT010004277.1:45093-62331 GCA_019297695.1 Apostasia ramifera | reverse complement strand
GCACAATAAGTAATTTAATTTAATAACTCAATCGCATCATCAAAATAAACTAACAAAAAAGTGGAAAAATTCAGAAGCAATTGCAACACATCATTATATCAATATCACAATATAATCAAAATTACATAACAAAAATTTAATTTATTTATCAAAAATGATAAATATTTTTCAAGTTTCCAGACAGTTTTCCTTATAAGGATTCATCCTAATTATCACAACTAAAAAAAACACGCTAAATAATTATCATAAAAATATAGTATAAAAACTTATAAATATACATATATACTATCACTTCAATAATTCAAAGTCAATATTATAAAAATTACTATAATACAACTTAACCGACCCAACCCTAAAATCATATTTATATGTGAGTTATTTAATAATCAGTTAATTCAGTTGGTTTGGTTTCCAAACATGTGAAACCGAACCAAAATTAATTAACCGAAATACTCAAAATATTAAACCATCACCAAACCGTTAGATTCTAAACCAAACCAAACTGCTAAATTTAAACGGTTCGATTCGGTTTTTCGGCTTAAACCATAGTTTGCACACTCCTATATATATAGTAAGTTTTGAGACCTCTTTGACATATTTTCAAAACTGTGAATCTGCATGGCAAGTCGAGTAAACCTCGGGGTTTTTACCCAAAAAAAATAGTACCTTTATTCAAGTCAAATTTGGTTTCAAATCATTCGAAGTACAGTTACTCAAATTTAATAAAATTTGATTTAATTTGTATTAATAAAGTTTGATCCTGATTTATATTTGGATCCTAATCTAGCTCGATCTTATGACTCAAACTCAATTTATTTAATAAATGAATTAAGTTCGAGGACTTAGATTCGATGATTCAATAAATAGGTGACCCATTCTAACTTTTCTATCCATTTATGATATGCAACAATTTAATTTTTCAAAAATGAAATTATAAAATCATAAAATATTTCAGCCTGTTTGAAGCGAGGACCAAAAATAGGAAAAAAATAGTATTAGTTTAAAAATAATAAAAATAATAAATAAAATTTTTAATTATTTTACACAAATTTTAATGTAAAAAAGTATTATTTTACTTCACATTTCTAATAATTTTTAATAAAAATATCAACTTTATTTTACATTCTAAATCAAAATACTCGATTCGAATATTTGATTTAAAATAAAATTAATATTTTTATTAAAAAATTTTGAGTATATGAAGTAAAATAATATTATTTTATATAAAAATATATATAAAATAATTAAAAAAAATTATTATTATTATTTTTTAAATTAGTATTATTTGATCCTCACCCAAATAGGCCTTAGTTTCCATCATTGAATCGATTGGGACACAAGGCACTTGAGAAGCACTGAGATCTAATAATTTATATGTGAAAATTTAAATGAATCTTTAACAGGTTAATTTGGGTCTACCCTTAAATAGGTTATAATTGGATTGACCTGATTATTACTCAAAAAAACCCGTAAAAAATCTTTACCCCTTGACATTGCGCTTCGTTGCTAGCGATTCTCTCTCTCGATCTCGACTCTGGAGCAGCATCATCGTTCTCTTCGCCTTCGAAGCGGAGTTCAATACAATCAGCCGTCGAAGTCATCGTCGTCGACGGGGGCGGTGGTGAGGGAGCAGCTAGATCTAACTGCAGGGGAACAGAGAGCAGAAGCTCTGGCCGTATTGAGCGGCGTCATCCGGCGATCGCACGGAAGATGCTGCAAGATGGGGGCGGGGAAGACGAAGAGAAATTTCTGGCTGGGGGCATCGCCGGCCTCCAACAAAACGCCTTCTATATGCACCGCGCCCTCGTTCGTTCCCGCAGATCCAACGTTTCTACCCACTATGTTCTTTCTGTACTTCTTATTGATTGCTTTCTGGGTCTTGTTGATTGAAGGACTCGAACAATCTGCGGGATGCCCTCAAGTACTCGGCCCAGATGCTCTCCGAGCTGCGTACCTCTAGGCTATCTCCCCACAAATACTACGAGCTATGTATGTGATCCAAATTATTTCCCTTTTGTTGACAAGCAATCCTGTTGTGTGTTTCTCCTTTAATTGGTGTTAGTAGATATGAGGGCATTCGATGAACTGCGGAAGATTGAGATCTTCTTCAAGGAGGAGACCAAGAGAGGATGCTCAGTGATCGATCTCTATGAGCTTGTGCAGCACGCCGGGAACATTCTGCCTAGGCTGTAAGATTATTTTCATTGTAATTCAAGTTCCTTTGCTGGCACCCAATGATTTTTGAATTGTATGACTACTCTGAACCTTACTACCATTTCACTAGCTTTTAAATTGCATTTTGGGTTTGAATTTTGATTTTATCATGTTTTTGTGCTTTTTTTGCTAGAGCTGCCGTTTTTTTTCTTACATATAATTGTAAACATTGCAAACATTTGTCTCTAAATAATCATTCAGTCCCCCCTTCTATTTTTTGCGTTATTTCTAATCCGCCCGAATATTTAGACGTCTATCTAATATTAGCATTTGGAATCATGATTAAGGTTCTTTTTTATCCATTCATCTTTGCATTCATTCATATCAAGTTGAGTTGTTGATTATCAGGTATCTCCTCTGCACAGTAGGATCTGTATACATAAAGTCAAAAGAAGCTCCTGCAAAAGATATCCTTAAGGACCTTGTTGAAATGTGTCGGGGTATACAGCATCCTCTTCACGGGCTCTTTCTGAGGAGTTACCTTTCCCAGGTCAGCAAGGATAAGTTGCCTGGTATTGCTTCAGACTATGAAGGGTAAGAAGCAATAGATTGGCATTCAAATAAAGCATGATCATTCATGCATGTTTTACTGAACCATGCTATTTTCTTGACTCCATTTTCTGTAATGTGATATATACATATCCCCACCTATCTTACCACTCGAGATTGGACTGTGATGAGCTTGTGCAAGCTTAGATGCAACATGCTTTTGGTTTCTTCTCTAATCAGTGATCTTTGGTACATTATTATTATAGGTTAGTTCCTCCCTTGTGTCAAATTATTTTTATATTTGCCTAACAATTTAAGTTAGTATTGTGCTAGTGGTTTATTTAGTGATTGCTGACATGGGTCAATTTAATGAAAAGATTAAGCCAGGAGATCGAACCATAAAGAAGACATTGAGCAAGAACTATGATCAATGCATCTAAGATATAAGAACTTGGTGAATTGTGAAAGACAAATCTCAAGTGATCAAGATACAGATTAATTTTTTTTTTAGTTTTCGGGTAGTAATTATGTAAATTCACCGATACATGTGTTTAAGTATGATGGAAAGCTCTTTGAGCACAATAGACTAGGTTAAGAGCGAGTTAGGTTCGAGTCTGGATCAATTTGGGAGTGTTTTAGATCGAGCAGAGAGCGAAACAGGCTTCTTTGGCCTGTTGGTCAACCAACCTGGTTGGCTTATAATAGAGCCGATGCGAAATTTGGATTGTAGTTCAGTTTTTTGAAGGAGGTTGACCAAGTTAGTCAACTAACATTCTTTGTCAACAAAGCTGGTTGACTATAGTGACTATTTAGCTTTCCTAACCAGATTGATTATAACAGCCTTTAGAATTTTGGCCTTGAATTAACAAACCATTTTTTTGTGTTGGAAAGTAGACTTCGAGATCTTTCCAACAATATAATTTGATAGGTTTTGGTCAACGGATTGATAGCAGAATTAATTTTAAAGTGATTTGTTTAAGATTTTAGCTAGCCATTTTTCATTCCAATCGGGCCTCGTTTTTCTAACTTTGCTAAGTGTTGTAAATCCTTTATTTATAGAGGACATGCCCTAGAGTGTTGTAGAACCTAATATTGAATTTACATCAAATTATTGAGAATTTGAAAGAGCTTGTGATCAATCATCCTTGGTGAAAAGAGCTCTATTTGTGATTCCGTGCTTTTGTGCTCAAGCTCTAAAGAAAAGAACTTTAGTCGTGCTTCATACTTGTATTGGTGGATCTAGGTGATATTGTAACTCATTTTTCTTAATCTATAGAGAACTCTCTCTTTCTCTTTTGAGTTTTCTTTTATCTTTTTACAGAGGAAAGATGTTGGGTGTGTGAGAACTTTCTGTGTGCGGATTATGTGTATGTGGGTAACCTTCTGTGTGAGGGTAGTTGTATGAGGATTTTTGAGTGAAATATTGTAACATTTTTCCTGTTTGATAGTAAACGGTTTTAGACTTTTAGCCTCTTAGTGAGATGGGGTCAGTGGATATAGGCATTGGGTGTGCTGACCTACATAATCTTTGTTTTTTTTCTAGATGTCATTGTCTCTGTGCGATTTATATGTTATTACATTTCTACATATTTATTTTTCTTGTTATTACTATCGCCTTTCTGTGTAATGTGAAATAGTTATATTTTTCATTTATGTCATTTATTCACCCCCCTCTAAATGATGCCACCAATCCTACAACAACTCCCCCCTGGATGCTGTTGAAACTGATTCGTAGTTAATTCTTGTTGTTTGTGCTAGTCCTGATGATGGATAAGTGCTTTTCTGGTTATGGATCATCATGAATTTTGAATTTATATGTTTTTTTTCTAATAATTACTTTGTTTAGGTCTTAACCTGCTTATGCACTAGCAGCGTAAGTACTATATCGTTAAAGCTTCCTCTGGTTACCCCACTAAATTCATCATTTTTCCAATTTTAAGATGTTTCTGTTGTAATACTTTTCAGTCTCATCATTTTTTTTGTATAGTAAGCATTCTATTAAAATTTTTTTCTTTTGTCTTCTTCTCATCTCAGTTTATATTGTATCCAACTGTCATAAAGAAAAACAATGAGGAGACAAATTGATATGAGGAAACAAATATTGCTGTTTTTTTAATTAAAAAACTGTAGGCATGGAACCATCCTTATACTCAAAGATTGAACTGCATGGCTAAGATTATTTTAACTTCTTTTGATCAGTTCTTTTTGATCTGAACAAGATTTGGAAAAATACTTTGGTCAGGGATGGCGACAGCATTAATGATGCTATTGAATTTGTGCTTCAAAATTTCACAGAAATGAATAAACTGTGGGTCAGGATGCAACATCAGGTCAGTTGCCAAATTACATGTGCATCACTTAACTTTATATTGATTTGCTTATGATTTTTCCCATATGGTTGCATTGGAAGTTTGGAACTATGAACGTCAAGGGTGATCTCTTGCAATTGGTAATATTTTGTGATGATGCCTTTTTTGTGTGCAGGGACCTTTTAGAGAAAAGGAGAGACGGGAAAAAGAGAGGAACGAGCTTCGAGACCTTGTAACCTTTGCTGCTCTAACCTCTCGTGGAGAGTAAAATTCCCTGGTACACGCTGTTTTGACCAAGGAATATTTTTATTCTTGCTAGGTTGGCAAAAATCTCCATGTGCTCAGTCAAATTGATGGTGTTGACCTTGAAATGTACAAAGATATTGTGCTACCCAGGGTATTAGAGCAGGTTAACGTCTTCTAAATCATGAAGTTTCTATTGAGGAGGCAGTGCGATACATGCAGATATTCTTATTGCAATTTTTTTCGCCAGGTTGTCAATTGCAAAGATGAACTTGCCCAACATTACTTGATGGATTGTATTATCCAAGTTTTTCCTGATGAATATCACTTGCAGACCCTTGAAACATTGTTAGGTGCATTCCCACAGCTTCAGGTAGTTCATAATTGCGTCATTACTGTTGTTATACTTATGAGGAAGTCTCCTTGCATGTGTGTGTAACCGTGCTGATTATATGAATTATTTCTTTTATTCAGAACTTTTATTATGCATAGTTCTGTTTGTCCTTTTTTTATTGGTTTCTTCACGTTATTCAGTTACTCAAATAGTTATATGTTTCATCTGCTTTTAGCTTTTCAATTAACACTATAAATTTGTTTCTACATTATTCATGCAGTTATTAAGTAGATAATTAGTGTATCTTCTCTTAACGCATCAGTAATTCACGCTGAACTTCCTACCAATTTCACGCCTGTTTCAGCTTTCCAGAATCTTGATTTACTCTGTAACTTACATGGGAAAAGACTATACAAACTCGCTTCTCAATTTTTCTTTGAGTTTAAGCTAGTTTTTCAAGTGATTGAGAAGACCATAGTGCCTCGATTCCTTAAAATCATTTCTTTGTTGTCCCACCCACTATTTGGTACTGTGTATCTTTCTTCCTTTTGTAGCTAAGCTGTTTTGTATGTTGTAATATGCTCTTCTTCGATCCTTGAAGTCACTTTTTATGTACAACCTATATAAAATGGGTGGTATATGTATTTTAATTTTTCTTTCACAGTAGAGAACATGTTAGCCGTTTACTTCTGGGGCTCAATGAAAATTTCTTTTGCCTGTTATGTTTTAGCTGGCTATCATGCCTTTCTGCATGTGTTGGTCTGTTCAAGAGTATGTTTGGTTATGAAGTATCATATAGTATTTTGGATAGTAAGTTGTTGCATTGGCCAATGTTTTCTATTATTATTTCAAATAATTCTGTGTTTGCATAAGCAAGTGGGTATCCTATGATATCTCTTTTCTCCGTTGTAGCCTAAGCTTCTAAAGAACTCATGACTCCAGTCTGGCAAGCATTTTTGGCTGCCATTCCATGTCGCTGTCTTTCATGGATAAATTTTGAAGCCTCATTTATATTCTATTTTTCAGCCAACTGTTGATATCAAGACAGTCCTATCTCAGCTTATGGAGAGATTATCAAATTATGCTGCCTTTAGCACTGAAGTAAGTCGCAATGTCCTTTTCTTGACATTAACTTTGGGTTATGTTCTCTCATCCATGAAGCTTTGTAGGTTCTACTGGAATTTGTGCAAGTAGAAGCTTTTGCAAAATTCAACAGTGCCATTGGAAAGGTAAATTCC
Organism: Apostasia ramifera; assembly: GCA_019297695.1. Lineage (NCBI taxonomy): Eukaryota > Viridiplantae > Streptophyta > Magnoliopsida > Asparagales > Orchidaceae > Apostasia > Apostasia ramifera. The sequence goes on along the minus strand of JAEMOT010004277.1, from coordinate 55,504 downwards.
ATACTGGAATCACCTGTCGTGTGATTGTTATAGGTGTTGCACTTTTGTATGTTGACATATTTGAAAGCCCCTTTAATTAAAGATATTATCTTTCTATTTTTAATTTTTTGGGTCTGTTTTTTGATGATGTGGAAACCTTGGAGAGATAGAACTTTGGATACAACTTTGTAGAAGATCATGATTGATGAAGTTCCCTGTGAAAATTGACAACTTTTCGACCACACCAAACTACGCAGAAACTCCTCCGACTAGGATCTTGTACAACTCAAAGGAAAAAACCTATGGACTATAATTTCAAAGAAGGTTTACTGTGAGAACACCCTCTCATGGTTATTACAAGCGAGACAACTAGCTGAATTTAAAAAGTGATTGAGTATCCTCACCTAGGACTTGAGAGCTCTAGATGGCTAACAGAAAACTAAGTTCTCTGTTATTCCTCCTCTTCATCACCAAGTTTTCAAACGATTGTGTTCTTTTTGAATGAGCGACTGTCTTCTATCCCTCACCTAGGGGTATAAATGAATCGAGTTCGAGCAAATTGCTGCAGCTTGAGCTCAAAATTTTCTAGTCTGTCTTAGCTCGAACTCAGCTCAAACTCGAAATGATTTCAAGTTGGGGCAACTCGACTCAAAATCGTTCAACCTCGAGCCACTTTTGTGATCCTATGTATCTTCTATAAGCACTCTGTTTTCTAAAGTAGAGATCCCATCTTGCAATTTCACCTTGTTAAGATATGTCCATATGAGGTTTACCAAATCTTGTCCTGATCTGCGAAGATTTTTAGATTTGACTTTGACATATCCTTCTCATACAAAGATTCAAACCTTAACTCTTCATCGAAGTGTGAAACTGTCTTTGTCTGATCTTTTGGAAAAATGTTGTTCCTTGACAAGTCTCTTTGACTAAATCTTTGATGATTTTCTCTCTTCATCTTCTTGTCGAACTTCCTCCTCACTTTCGTAAAGAGGAATACTACAACAATCTCTTCTTCCTAACTTATGAGAGAGGTCCATGTCCCTTGGCCTTCCTATAGGCTACAGATCTCCAATTTGAACTAAGTTGTCGATTTTTGTGTGCATTTCAGAATAGTTCTCGTCAATGTATACCTTCTTCGACATCAGAGCCTTTGTCTCCTACACTTTGTTTATTAAGTGATATACTTCAACTTGGAGTGGAAACTAAGATTTTTAGCTAGGTACACTTTGACTTTCACATTACAGGGAAATGGGAAAAGACACCTTGACTGTGTCTCAACTCTGAGTAGCTTTCTCTTCCATTGCAGCTCTCTGCAACCTTTCATTTTAGCAATGTACTTTTGTTGATGAGGCCACACTTTCATAGCTTGGATTGCCAAGCAACTACTCCTTGTGCGAACTTGATAAGATACCCCAATGTTCTTAAGCTCGTCTAGGTCGTCTTTGAGATCAGCATTAGTATAGCGTACTAACCTCTGTTCTTCCTTCCTGAAGAACAACACTATCTTGGATACATCTCGAAGATAATGCAAGATCCACTTCACTTTGGCCCGATGTTTTTTGCTTGAAGTTGAGAGGTATCTACTGACCACTCCCATGACATCTGCAATTTCAGCCCTCTAGCAGACCAATTGCATACATCAACTGTTCAACTACAGACAAGTATGGAATGTTCAACATCTCTTTTGTTTTTATGTTGATATTAAGGCACTTTGTTCGTATTGAATCTCTTTAGTATTTTCTCAACATAGCTCTCTTGTCATAGCAACAAGCTCTTCACCTTACGGTCCCTCTTAATTTTTGTACCAAGGATTTGTTTAGGACCTTGATCACTCTTGTCGAAGACCTTGTTAAGATCTACCTTCAGACTTCTAATCTTTCCAATGTCTTTGCCAAACAATCAACATCTCACCCATCTAAAGTAGAAGGGTTATGAAGTCTCCACCTTTGAACTTCTTAATGCATACACAGTGGTATGATGTGGTTCTTTCGTGCTTGTGTTAGGTCATGAATGCATTAAAGTTTTTTTGTACCATTGCTATAGAGCTTATTCTAGGCCATAAAAGCTCTTCCGCAACCAGTAAACTAGATATTCCTTCCTCTTTTTTTAAAACCTCTGGGTTTCTCCATTTTTATCTCCTTTTCTATTTCTTTGTGAAGGAAACTAATCTTCACATCGAGTTCTTCGACTTCGAGGTCTTCTTTGGAAGCTAGAGCAAGTATTGCATGGATTGATGTCATCATTATAACTAAAGAGAAAACTTCTTTGAAGTCAATCCCAAGTTTTTGTTTGAATCCTCTGATGGCCAATATGTTTTTGTATCTTGGTTTGGAATTCTCCATCCTCAACTTGAAGACCCATTTATTCTTCAATGCTGCCCTTTCTTTAGGCAGTTTGACCAGTTCATACTTACTATTCTTATGCAGGGATGCCATCTCCTCTTACATGGTCTTCTTTGTTGAACCCTTTGATTTTGATGACAACAATTAATTTAGTTGTTATAGACTAATCCTCTTGTTTAGTGTGTTAACAGGTTACATTATCTCATTTGAGGATTGAGTCCAAATTAAAGTCCAGAGAAAAGGTGGATCTCACTGAAATTTTTATTGTTTTCTTTTCTAGGACTATTATGTAAGCATGTGCATATTTGCCAAGGTTTTTACTCGAGTTTTTTCTTTTGGTTTTCTAGTTAAGAAAACCTTATTCTCTTTCATATTTATCGTGTTTAGTTGTTTAAGCGAAAATCTCTTTCAACTTATTCATGTTAAGTAATTTAAATTAAGAGTGTAGCTCACTCAATCTATTAATTTGAGTTTGAAGCTTAACTCAAAGTTTAATACTAATCATATATTAGGTTAAAAGTTATTTTAGCTTAACACAATCTCATGCCTATGATAGATCCCTACATGGTCATTATTTGTTCCCCTATTTTGGAATATGGCAACATATAACCTATTGGTTAATACCCATGTATTTTCCAAAAGGTTGCATGAGCCACGTCAATCCAAATCAAGAGCCATCATTCTTTCTCTTTGTAACTTGGGTTTTGTTTAAACCCATGAATTCTTGGCTTGTGTTTTGATTTCTTGCAGCCTACCGTTTCTTCTTGAAAGCCAAATTTGCTATGATGGCCACCATGTAAAATATTGAGGCATGCTTCCATTAATCATTTTTTTTATTCTTAATCCATATGTCTTTGTCCCCTTCATGTTGGCTTAAAGCAATAAGCCTACAATCACTAAAGGACAAAAGTGGGCTGTTTTCTTCTCTCTCCTTCCAACGGAAATGTTTTCTACATTCTTAAGCCCATGCAATTTTTTCTCCAACACTGCTTTTGTTTTCTGCATTCTATTTTTTGAGAACAACTCACCTTCTCCTCTCAAGCTTGAAACCAACCTTCTTCACCATACCCGATTAGTGCGGCTATCGCCCTAAATCCACAGTGACCGTCAGGTTCAACGTCAACAGTATGAGAAATATGACGCTGCATAATCACAGGTAATTGCTCAATGTAGGTATCATGGATGGGTGGAATTGGAGAGTGATCATGGGTCGACTGAGTATTGCGAACCCCCGACCCCCTCCCACGTCCTCTCCTTCGTGACGTTGCATTCGCTTGAGTGGCCTTAGATCCTGAAGTGATTATATCTGCAAAAGAAGGTATGCGACTTCTGCTTTGCTCATCTTTGCCTGTAGGTCGACCTCTATGTTCTGTTTTGTATGAAGGTGCTCGAACTGTGCTTTGAGATGGATCCGCCATATCAAAAAATCGGTCTATCATATGCTCTCGCATTTGTGGATCCATCCCATCTAATATCTCAACAACTTGAGATGTCCTGTTGGCTCGTGCTCCGTCGTCATGGTACCCATGTACGTGCATAGACAACCTCCTCCAATAAGCGTTGATACTCTGTATTGGAATTAGAATGGAAAAGTATCGATAATGTGCAATATCATGCTTGCATGGCAATCCGTATATTATTTTGATTGAACAGTTGCATGTGCTGGCTAGTTCGTGACATGCTTCCTTAACACATTTCAGCTCAGCATAAATAAACTCCATTGCCTCTAATGAAATTCGACACCTTACTTGACAAAAATTGTCGTCATGTAAATGTGTATGGCGTGGAATGTTGAGAGATCTCTCGAACGACTTTTGAATTTCCCCGAACTGATTTATTAACATCTTGTGTATTTTTTCAAAAGATATTTCGAGGGATGGCATGGTATCTCCCAAATACATCTTAAGCCTCGCATGTGCCCCTTCCGCTCTGTAATAGAAAAATGCATTTTACTTTAATAATGAATAGAATTTAAATAGTACAATAATTAAAGTTATAAAGTGACTATATCTTTGACTTGAATTGCTCCCGAGGTGCATACATGTATCAATCCATGCTGAAACAAACCGCTCCTTGTAAGAGTGTAGTCATGTCTCCCAAAGGTAATTTAGGGCACCCTGGAATTGTCTATACTTCTCGCACATGACTTCCCACTTCTGATGGTAAGACCACTGTGTCGATGAATTAATGAGCGAGTGCTATGACGCATTAAACCGGTTCCACTCCAGACCAAGCATAGGCCTGCATTTTTTTATTACGCACTGATTTATGTGCCAAATACAAAGGATATGATGTGCCATGGGAAAATATGTTTTAATGGCATTAATAAGCGCCATATCCCGATCTAAAAGAAACACCGATGGCAACGATGCCCCTTTTTCAAGCATCCACTTTTTTAAGGTACCTAATGCCCATGTTAATTGCTCTTCCCTCTCATTACTAAGATATTTGAACATAAACGAGTAAGTTCGCATTGTAGATGTGATACCCACAACCTCTAATAGTGGTGACCGATACTCATTGGTCTTATATGTGGCATCAATGATCAACACAGATGAAAAGTTAACAGAAAGCGCCAGACTTTTTGGATGAACCCAAAGAATATTCGTGATTTCGTTGCTGTTTGGATTTGTACAGTAATCATGAAGGTAGTTTTTCTTAATTAATTGCTCCAATACATACTGAACTTGATTTAGGCCCCCGTTTGGCGGATTTGTTTATGAGAATGACATTGTAAATACTTTTGATCCCCGTAGTGTTTGACGGGTCTCTTTACTTTAAAATACTAAGAATTTCACGGGATGCAGTGCTATTGGCCATGTCGAGCACAAATTATTTCTCTATTGGTTTCAACCTAGATGGGTACTCATGGCCATCCATAGATTCTACAGCTGGATGGTTATGGAAACCACAAACAACCCTTAAACCCCACATCACATCTTTTGGAGGTATTGATATACCTCGCAGCTCGAATGAACATTCACATTTTCTTGTCTCAGTATTCCTTTTTACGGATTGTCCATCAACAAAAAAAAAGTGGCAGTTTGTACTTTCCTCCCCTTTCACACGTCAAATGGCACTTTGGCAACTTGCCGCCTTTTAAATTAGAAAAATTTTTAATCACCACCACAATACCATTTTCCAGACCAACTGTCTTCGCCCAATTTATCATATCTTCTCTACTTTCAAATATCTATATAAACTAAAATGTAAGAACTCAATTTGCTTCATTGATTGATATTAGTTTTTTTTCCTAATTTATATTACTTTTTTTAAAAATAAATAAGGCATATGCATAAAACAACGATAATAACTAACCTGGTTTGTCGTAAATTCGGGAGTATAATCGCGATTGTTGTTGGAGATGCTCTCCCCAGTAGGAACATCATTATCAAATGAGCAACTATTTGAAAATGAATAAAAATTGTAGTAATCCATAATATTAAAAGGAAAATTTTTTTCTACGAAGAGAAAATGAGAGGCTGAAAGGGAGAGATCAGGGTGACAAAGTATCTTGTAACTTATAACCCCTTCCATTATATAGCCAAAATTTATTGGATATTGGTCTCATTGGTCAACAAAAGCATATTTGATTCTGCTATTCTAATCACATCAATATCTTGGAAAAGCAGATTTGATTCTTCATTAAGTTGTCAACAAACGCAGATTTGATTCTGCTAGTCTAATCACATCAGTATCTTGACAAAAAAAATTTGATTCTTCAGTGAGTAGAAAATAATTTAATTAATTAAATTTAATGAATAAGAAAATTAATTAATTAAATTTAATGAATAAAAAAAACATAATAATCAAATTAAATAAAAAAGTAATTAATTCAAGAGAGTGTTCTAAAGAATACTAAATAAATAAAGTAAAAAAAAGATATTAGAAAATAATTAATTAATTAAATTTAATAAATAAGAAAAATATATTAAATAAATTAAATAAAAAAGTAATTACTTAAAATGAGTCTAACAGACTCATCAATTATGTGATTAACAAGAACTGTACAAATTCCCTCGCTCATCGATAAAATGTGTGCAATAGAAGCCACTGAATTCACCATTGACCCGTGGGCGATCACATTATTGGGAGTTGAAGCAATCAAACAATGCATTCCCTGTAATGTAAATTTGTTGAATATAGCGAAAAAAAATCCTGAATATAGTAATAATCATAATATACATACCTGATTATCACGAAGAACAAGCGAAGTAGGCCAAGGAATAATATATCTCAACGCCTCACCAATTGTTATCCTATCATCAACTGGAAAAATGAGTCTAATAGACTCATCAATTATGTGATTAACAAGAACTGTACAAATTCCCTCGCTCATCGATAAAATATGTGCAATAGAAGCCACTGGATTCACCATTGTTCCGTGGGCGATCACATTATTGGGAGTTGAAGCAATCAAACAATGCATTCCCTGTAATGTAAATTTGTCGAATATAGCGAAAAAAAAATTCCTGAATATAGTAATAATCATAATATACATAAAACTATATATATAAATATCATGTATAATAATACCTCAGCTAATGCAAGAGGTGAGCTTGCAGAATTGTCTCTCATAAAGGAACCTGATACGCTTGCCATCGGACTTGCCTGGGTAAACTCGTATCCTCTCATTACTATTTCTTTTAACATTGCCATATATTCCTCAAAATGAGAGATATGTCGTTGTTGTTTAATGTTTTCATCTCTCAACTGCTGGATATCAGCTGCAGTGGCAGAACTAGACGATTTTTCTCTCCCATTATCCTTAAAATAGGAGGTTATTGTCTGAAATTTTCCTCCAATTCTAACTCTTCCAGTATGCTCTTGCTTCTCGTACGTCAAAGCAAACAGATCACTCCTATCTTCAGGGTGAATCGTGCCGTAGGTAGCCTATGTGGCCAACTCATTCTATACATAAACAAAAAAAATTTAAATTTACAATAAATATACATATTCAATTATTATAATATATAAAATTTAAATTACTTACAATTCTGGTCTCAAGCTCTTCAGAGGCTGCATTGATGTAACGACTATTCTTTCTCTTGTGTGCAGCTTTTCATAGGTCTGACCTAGGAATAGGATTCTCAGTTCCAATTTATTTTTGCTACAAAATAATTTTTCAAAATAAAATAATAAAAATAATCATATTTCTTGATAAATACAAATAAAAATAAATATTAGTATGTTGATATACCATTTCTGCTCCAAGCCAGCATAACCTTTCCTTGATGTAGTATGATGGTATTTCTAACTCTTTGCCCTATTTATAGCTGTGCGACTTTTATTCTATATAAGATATTAATATATATTATAATTATTAATTTCAGATAACACATATGACTTCAAAAAAAATATTTACCTAAAATTTTTCAGAGGTATGACAGTTGACAAATAAATTTCAATCCTATTGGGAGATGAAATTATAGTCATCAGGAATAACATATCGAGCTTCTTCATCTTTCTCCTCGATAAATTTCTTGTACATAAAGGATTTTCACGTCGTCCACATCTTCTCCATATGAATAAATAATTTGTTATGCAGCTCATCCACTCCATCAAATGTATTCTGCAAGAAAAATAATAAAAATATTAACTTAAATATTTTTTTAAAAAAATAAAGAAAATATCTTACCGTTATTTGTTCCCACATTAACTGTTTATTTGATTCTGGGACTTCACGCCAGTTAATGCATGAGATAGGGGCTTTATGTAGAACTACGACTCTCAAACAACTCATCAATTGATCTGTGTTTCTCCCAAGTACTGGTAAGCCATTCACTATCTCAATTGTTAATTTTTCAGTATCCTTCTTATTTGTTGTCAATTTTAACAATTGAGTTAAGCCTCTTTTTTTCTTCGAGATTGTAGAGGATGATGGTCCGCCATTAAGCTGCAATTATATTAGTAATATAAGTTGATCAATGAGAAATTACAGAAGAAGAAAAAATAATACAAATATAATAAAATTTACTATTTGCTATTCTTTGTCTTTCTAGCAATTCATTTTTTGTTTCTTTCAGATTTATTTACTAACTCCGTATCATCTTCACCTTCGATTACGTAGGTAGGAGCCTCATCAAAATTATCATACATAGTCATAGGCAGTCCATTTGTAAATCCGAACAGCTCTTCGTAAGTAGTATTATTATCTTTATCTATCATAAATTTTGGGTTATGACTGAGAATGATTGACCTCTGTGAATTTGCAAGATCTTCAATATAGAAAACTTATTTAGCTTGGTTTGCGAGAATGAAACAATCATCTTTATGACTAATCCGAATAAAATTTACTAATGTAAAGCCATCTCGTCAATTTTGCTCCCCCATTACTATCTACCCATAAGCATTTGAATAATGGAATACGAAAACCAATATAATTAAGTTCTTATATCTCTTCAATAACACCAAAGTAACACAAATCACCCATATAAGAATTTTTATATTTTGCACTTGATATTTGCATTGTTTGAGCAATTAAAAAAACCCTGCTATTCTGAACAACTCGCTTGTTGTCCCGTTCTTTAATGAAAAAGTGATATCCATTGATAATATATCCATCATACTTCAGCACACAGTTATTTAGTAAAAATGCTAAATACTTCAATGACTTATCGATATTAGCACTTTCTATTTCACATAGTATTGTAGATATACGACAGCCAAACTATTCAATGAACTCTTTGATATGCTTATTCTGAATTCATATCTCATTTCCTGCATGTAAAGGATTTTCACTTAATAATTATTCTTTGTGCTCTTCAATATATGAATTTACAACCACTGAATTATGCAAAACATACAAATGTGCCTGCCTTAATATATTAATATCTACAACATGAGACTTTCCTGATGTAATGTCTCTTTCGTACTTGTTAACTGCGGTATGATCAATGTGAACTCCAATTGGGTTAATATTATGTAAGTATTCATTATAAAATTCTACTTCTTCAGTGACATAGTTCTCAATCATGCAAGCTTCTGGCCTGTAACGATTACGAATATATCCTTTGAGTATTTTCATATATCACTCGAAAGGATACATCTGCCTCAAAAAAATAGGTCCACAGAGTTGTACCTCTCTTACTAAATGAACTGTTAAGTGTACTATGATATCAAAAAATAAAGGTGAAAAAAACATCTTTTACTCACAAAATATTTTAATAATGCAAACTTAAAAAGCATCTAACTTGAAAGGATTTATAATTTTAGCACATAAAAAATTGAAGAAGAAACATAGCCTCATTATTACTGTAACATCCCGGTAAATTTAAATTTAGATTTTTGATTAATTAAATTTATTATGAGGAATTAATATTATTCATGAGAAATTAATCATTTAAAATTAAATATATGAAATATTAAATGTTTGTTATGCGATTCAAAATTCAAAATGGCTGAAATTAATATTTAATTTAATTAAATCAGATTATTTAAAATTTAAATCCAATGAATTTAATTACTCATTAAATATCCATAACTACCTCTTTAAATTAAGACTAAGAAAAATTACAGAAATACCCCCAGATTATTATTTAGGGAAAGAAATAGAGTTTCTGCCCCTAAAACACCGATTTAACTCTTCCCCTTCTATAATCGCCGCCGGCCTAGAGAGAGGAGAGAGAAAATGACGAGTTGGAGAGAGAAAGTGACGAGTTCGAGAGAGAAAGAAGCTGGATCTCCCTCAAAATTGACGATTACTCTTCATATTCTTCTCAATCTACACATTTTCTTACGCCTTGGATCGGATCTAGTGATTTTGGAGTGATATTTCTCTTCGAATCTCAAGAAAATCTAAGATCATGGTGAATTCGAGGTAGGTTTTATTCTAACTTAGCCCATATAAATTAAAATTTGGAAATCAATTGAGTATTTTGATAAATTGTATGAGGTTTCTGGATATTGCCATTAGTCCTTGTGATTTTATTTGAATTCAAGCATGTTAATGAATTTCTCTAGTCAAATTTCTATGATTATGTTGTGCTATTAAATAGAATTCCTATATATATATTATTTCATATAACTTTTCATGCTAATGAGGTCTCCAGATCTCTGAACTTATTTTTATTTTCCAGTGCATCAATCTTATC
>JAEMOT010004277.1:0-29229 GCA_019297695.1 Apostasia ramifera | reverse complement strand
GGCGCAGGGCGGCGCGGTGACGGCGCGGTGGCTGCGCGGCTGCCGGATCTGGAGGAGAGAGGGAGGGTAAGGGGATAATGGTAATTTTTATATTTTTTAATAATAAAAAAATAAAAAAGGGACCCAGATGATAATTTTTGAAAACCTAGGGACCCCGAAGATAGAATTTTAAAAACGTGGACCTGTGTGATAATAACCCTTAAACTCAGGGACCTGAGTAAAATTTACCCTAAATAATAACATAAATAAGTGTAGTTAAAAAAATGTTAATATTAATATAATATAATGTAATAGTCAAGTTTAATATATTATTAATTAAGTTCAATGGTATCATCCACATCACAAATCTAATTATCATGACGTGACTTGAGGGACTCGAATCGAAGATTTTTATAAGGAAAAGGGAGCTCCAAAAAATCAAGGCCGCTTCAAAGAACTTCTGCACAATCAACATGGTTTTTGATACATTCAACAAAATTTAACTAACACTACTTCAAAGAAATTATTATCGATTCAACATCGTTTTAGCATCCTTGTGCATTGTTCTAATAATAACACCAACCTGCCCGATCTCCTCCTCATTCGAACAAGAAGAAATCAGCACTTTAGCAGTTCCTCCATCTGGGTAGCAACCAGCATCCACCATCTCCTCAAAGATCTCCAAGCATTTGACATACTGTTTCTTTCTAGAGTAGGCATTCATTCTTGAAGTCCAGGTTACCACATCAGCCTTCAACTTCTTGAGGGGAAGAGACTGGAACAGCTCTTCCATTCTGCAAAAAAAACCTGCTCTGCCGTAAATGTTTATCAGAATGTTATACGTGCTGATATCGGATTTAAAAGGGCCATTTTCCATCAAATTTAGAACTTCCTCCATTTTGTCGAACCGGCCGACTTTTCCGTACGCGTTGAGCATCGAGTTCAGCACAAAGTTGTCTGGCTTGAGTCCTGATTTCACCATCTGGTTCACAATATCTTCGCATTTCTGTATGTTGCCAGACTTGGAGTAGGCTGAGAGAAGTAGCATATGGGACTTCATGGTAGGTTTCATTCCTCGGCGCTTTAGTTCTTCAAATACAGACTCAGCGTCTTTTTAGGGTGAAACAATGGTCAGGTGGATGAGAAGAAATAAGAATGTTTCATTTGGCGAACTACATTTATATCAAATTCTTCTTCTCCCATACTAATATATTATTTATAAGCATTTTTCTTTATAGTAATGATATGTATGCTTAAGTTTCTTTTAAATTTTTAACTTAATTAGCATGATAAAATTTGGGTATTTAATGTGTAATATCATCATCGAATACCAACTGACCTAAAAGCCTAAGCTAATAGGTCATAGTTTAAAAATAATTTTATACCAAAAAAAAAATATATTGGAGCCTGGATGCAATTTGACATAGGCCTTTTCTTCAACTGATGAGGCTCTCCAAGGTCCACATTGATAACACTACTGTTATCTTCGCCCTCATGCATAACTATCATCTGCTCTATGTTATCAGTATTAGTATATCGGTTCTTTGTATTTTTGTTAGTCATACACTTATATTTATTTTATGTATGTAAAAATAAAATATATATAGTAAATTTTATAAAACCATAGTAAGATCAGAGATGATATATGGTATTGAATACTGACCTATAAAAAAAAATACAAATAAAATAAGTATTATAGAAATGAGAACGTTAAGGTAGATATGTGGGTATATACAAAAAGATCGAATGAGAAATGAGTATGTCAGCGAAAAGTTAGAGTTGCATCAATTAAGGATAAACTTAGAGAAAATCAGCTTAGATGGTTTGAGCATATAAATTGTAGGCCGATTAAAGCTCCAATTAGAAAAATCAAATTATTAGATTTTGCCCATATATAAAGAGGAAGAGGGAGACCAAAAAAGAAATGACAAGAAACTATGATTTTACTTACTTAGACCTAAATAAGAATTTATTAATTGATAGAGCACAATGAAAATAAAAGATTCATATAGCTGATCCTACCTAGTGAGATTAAGGCTTGATTATTGCTGTTGTTGACACACACAAATATATACATATTTATGGGAGTGTGTAGACATGAGTGTAAAGGGCTACAAGGGTGGAGCTCAACAGGTTAAGTGCTAAGTCAAAGTTGATTGTGTAATTGATCCACTTTGGGGCCAACATAAAAAATCAATCGGCGCAACTTGTAGTTGCAAGTTTCTGTAACTTTTTTTCTTCCACTTCTTTTGATGGTTCCAGGAGATTGCATCTATGATGTTGACGTGGCATGTCTTGAAGTAGGGAACAACAATAATTTACAAGGGGGACTTGATGAGTGAGTTTGAGAATGAATTATTGAAGTTTTGTGACTGTACTTTTTTACTTAGAGGAAGAACTAGCTGAGAAGTAAAGGGAAGAGGTAGATGGCTGAAATCTAGAAGGAGGCAAAGGTGCTATTTTCAACTTTGGAAAGAATTGGTCCAATGGTTTTAACAATTTGGTGTCAGAGCAGGTCACATGTTCGAATTCTAATAGAGATGTTCAAGGTGAAAGATTGTTACTATGTTACGGAAGTGCTCATCTCCCAATCGTAGCGTGTAGATGGTAAGGTCAAATCATATATGAATCTTCTACAACAATAACAACAACAACCAAGCCTTAATCCCACTAGGTGAGGTCGGCTACATGAATATTTTGTTTCCATTGCGCTCTATCAATTAACAAATTCTTATCTAAGTCTAAGTAACTAAGATAACTCCTTATAATTTTTTGCCATATCTTCTTTGGTCTCCCTCATCTTCTTTGTATATAGGTAAGATCCAATAACTCGATTTTTCTAACTGGAGCTTCAATCGGTCTACGATTTATATGTCCAAACTATTTAAGCCGACTTTCTCTAAATTTATCCTCAATTGGTACAACACCAACTTTCTTTCGGATATAATCATTTCTCATTCTATCTTTTCGTGTATATCCACACATCCACCTTAATATACTCATTTCTGCAATATTTATTTTATTTGCATATTTTCTTTTTATAGACCAGTATTCAGCACTATATATCATCGCTGATCTTACTATAATTTTATAAAATTTACCCTTAAGTCTGGATGTGATTTTTCGATCGCACAACACACCAGAAAAATTTCTTCATTTTACCCATCCTACTTGAATCCTGCTAATAACGTCATTATCTATTTTACCATCATTTTAAATAATTAATTCAAAGTATCTAAAGCGCTTACTCTTCTTGATAATCTTCAATATAAGTATTGCTTTCTTGACTGAATGTGCACTTTATATATTCAATTTTCGATTTACTGAGATGCGAATCTTTAAATTCTAGAGCATTTCTCCAAAACTTGAATTTCACTTTAACTCTCTCCTTAGTTTTCTTAACAAGGACAATATTATCTGCGAAGAGCATACATCAAGGTATCTCATCTTAGATATGTCCAGTCAAGACTTCCATAATCAAAACAAAAAAATACGGACTTAAAGCTGAGCCTTGGTGTAATCTAACTGTAATAGGAAATTCTTTAATCAAACCTCCTTGTGTTCGAACATAGATAACAGCTCCTTTATACATGTCTTTAATAACTTGAATATAAGCAGTGCAAATCCTTTTTTTTTCTAAAACTTTCTAAAGTACTTCTCTTGAGACTTTATTATAAACTTTTTCCAAATCAATAAAAGTCAAATATAGATTTTCCTTTCTCTCCTTAAACTTCTCCATTAAATTTCTCAATAAATGAATAGCTTCTATAGTAGATCTACCTGGCATAAAACCAAACTGATTCTCTGATACCTTAGTATCATGACGTAACCTATGTTCGATCACCCTCTCCCAAAGTTTTAAAGTATAACTCATTAATTTAATTCCTTTATAATTGGCACAATTCTGTACATTGCCTTTGTTCTTGTAAATAGGTACCAATATACTCTTTCTCCATTCATTTGACATCCTTTTAGTCTTCAAAATCATATTAAACAATTTAATGAGCAAGAAACTCTTTCATCTCCTAAGCACTTCTAAATATTTATTGAAATATTTCCGGTCCTACTGCTTCTTTATACTTCATCTTCTTTAAAACTTTTCAGACTTCGGCTTTACTGATACATCAGATGTAAAAGTAATTTTTACTTTGTTTTGGGTGCCATATACGAATCCTCTAATAAAAAAAATTTTCAAATCCCATTGGCTTTGCATTAATAAGCAATCTAGTAAAAAAGAAGCTTGCGACTTTCCTATCAATTCAATCTTTTGAGAGAGTTGGTGGTCGCTAATGGTCGTTGATAAAATGTGTAAATGGAAGTAATTACATTAATCATATGGGAAAAACATAACACTAATATAATGTGATTCGACACCCCTGTGCTTACATCCATCCCTCTATCTTAAAAAGAGACCCCCTGAAAGGTATCCAGAAGAGTAATAAACAAAACCTTTTTACATCGAGCTACATGCTTCTTCATTCTCTAGGTTTCACTCACCTAAAACCTACTTCACTCAAAACACACTTACACTGAGCCACACTCTCTTTCAATGTGTCAATCCTAGAATCCTTCTTTACTCGAAAATTCACACACCTTCTCTAAGTTACCCCACTTAGAGGCCATCATTATTTCCTAAGTGAAGTATTACAAGTTCCCAAGAAATAAAGAAATGCAACAATATTAAACTACCAAACATTACTTCATCTTTTATACGCACTTAAAAGGAGTTGAAGATCATAGCTGAGCACTAGATCACTTCCAATATCTTTGAAATATTTTTTTGAATGATTTTCAAATAATTTTCAGCTCAAAATCATGTTTACCAACTAACTGGCAAGATTAAGCTAGTTGGTCATGACCTTAGAACAATTTTATATTTCTTACTGTGGCCCAACCTATCCTATTCATATTACCTTGAAATCAATAACATCCCCATCCAAATCTTCCTTTAACAAATCTAGATCACTCCCATTAATTAACATCACATATTGTCATATACCAACCAATTTCGAAATTTTCCACCTATCCAATTTCGAAATTTCCCACCTATCCAACACATGCAAGAGGGAGATCTCCATCCTTCGTTGATTATGTTAAATATCCAATGCATTCAATTCAAGTTGATCTTTATATCATTTTGATCCATTTAGGAATTAAAAATCAAGGTAAAGCATTATTTTATACCTTCACTGAGACCAGCCCTCCCAAAGGCATCGACCATTATGTTATATGAAGCTTTGTCTGGTTCACATCCCATGTGCTGCATGAGTGAGAAAATCTCAAAAGCCCCATATGGAAAACCTGCTCGACTGTCGTATATAGAATAAAGATGACCTAAGTTAACCCACTTTGGGAGCTTCATAAAGTTCTTGTGATGTGGAATTGAAAGAGAAAATAAAAGGAGAAAAAGAGGAACAGGGAATTTTAAAGAGGTAATATTCTTTAACTAGTTCATTAAATCTAGGAAATAGTGGGTCTTGACAATAAATAACAACAAAAAACATAGCAAAGAGAAAATGCAGAAAAATTGAAACATGCCAAAAAATTAAAGGATGAAACCAGACAATACTAATACATAAAATGAAAAAGGATTAATACTGACATTTTCATATTCAAATATAGAAAATGAAAAATTATTCTTCTACATGATCAATATTTACCTATAAGCCTCCATGAGTGCATTATAAGCATAAACATCAGGGTCAATCCCAGCTTCTTGTAACTCCTCAAATACCTCTTCTGCCCTCTCACAAAGTCCCTCCCTTGCAAAAGCATTTATTAGAGCGCTGTAAGTGCAGATATTTGGCCTGCATTTATTCATCTTCATCTCATGGAAAAGTTTAAGGGCCATGGATGACCGACACTCCTGTAAAGAAGAAAATCATAATTTTATTAATGAGCAAATAGATTAAAGCAATTGATAAACAAGCTAACCAGCTTGCCTTTCCATACAAATTAATCATCATCGTGAATGTATCAACAGTTGGCTGACACCTATCTTTCTTCATTCTTTCAAAAACTTCAAGGGCCTTCAAATTGTTTCTTCCTTTCATCAGCCCATCAATATAGGCATTATAAACAACCACACCTGGCCAAAGTGATGCATTTTTCTGCATAAACTCGTTATTGACTATGACATGAAAATTGGGATATTCAAAGGATTTTATAACTATATGTTGTCCATAACGTTAACAAGAAATTAAAGTAATTTATCAAGACTTATACTTGGTGGAAGTCCACCCTTCATCATTTCAGCAAAAACAGCCTCAGCCTTCTCCAGCAAGCCACTTTTGCAGTATGCCCGCAAAATAAGGGCATAAGTATCCTCAGTTGGGACGCATTGGTCCTCCAAAAGTTGCAAATAAATTGCTTCAGCTCTCTTGTATTTGCACTGTTGGCCGTATGCATCAATTAACAAGTTGTAGCAGATTACATCAGGACGGAAAGAACTCTTGTAGAGCATCCACTCACACACCTAGAATGTTCACATTTCATCAGTCATATGGTGTCAAGTACCCTTAAGAGCAAAGCCAATGAAAGAATTTCTAATTTATCTTAAAACTATCGAACTTTTTGGTCATGCAGTGAATTTTTGAAGTGCAAGAATTAGAATGACAAACTAGTCTGGCTTAACATTGATCTTAGCAATGCAGGGAGCCGTGCTTTTATGTTAGAATGCGTCCATTCCCGACTCATTTAGAACTTGTGTATCAGATCGATACGAATTTCTCAAGTAGGAGATAAAGGTAGTATGGGAGAAATAATATTTCATCATACTTATTTACAAGAAAACCACCCATTCTTGTAGCAAGTGACAGCTTTAATTTGATAAGCTATAAAAACTCCTAAATCTCTCATAATAGGTACTACAAAAGATTCGTTGGCTAAGAATAGAAAGCTATGATTCTGAAAAAATTTAATTAAGAAAACAAACCCTGATTTCTCTCTTTTCCGCACCCCCTCAAGTTTGCTCAAAGAAATCTTCCACGGCCAGCTTCCTTGTCGAATTGTTTCTTGTGCAACCCTTTCATTTAGAACACCAGCAACTTGGTAGTTGAGATTTGTCATCCAGATCCCTCAACTATCAATCTTTTCTTTAATGAAGTGCTTGTCGACTTCAATGCATTTTGTTTTGTCATGAAGAACTGGGTCGTGAAAAATTACAATTGCAATTTTATTATCACAATATACCTTAATAGGTAAGTGAATAGGCACTTTTAGTTCTTCCAGTAACCTCTTTGTCCAATTAACCTCACAAATTTCAGGAGAAACTGATAAAAATTTGGCTTTTGCACTGCTCCCAGATACAACATTCGCTCTTCTAAGTGACAAGATTTTCTCCCACAATGGTGCCATAGCTTAATGTTGATCTTCTATATATTGAAAGTTTAATAAGCCCTTTTCTAGAAAAACGAGAAAAACTATCATAAGTAATCTGAAATTTTTCATTGCCCAAACAAGGAGTAAGAATGAAACAAAGTGGAAATGCTAGCGATAAGGTCAGAGGCTTCTGAAACAATTAAGAGCACACAAGATGTGGATGGACTATAGAAGTTTCAAAAGTTGATCAGTATGCTCTTTAAGTTCTCTCCTTTCCACAGAGTTATTGGGTTAGGACGAACTAATAAGCTTGCCAACTGCCCATGATGAGTGCCAAAACTACACTGGCTGTTTAGGAACTGCAGGCAAAATGCTCGTTTTCAATATCCTAGACCCCTTTCCTACATATGTATTGTACATATGCAGAAGCGATGCATCGTTATATTTGTTTTCTAATGCACACAATGAAGAGTCCCACTCCTTCATTAGTAATTGAACGAATGTAGTACTATGAGAAGGATCATGTGATTGTCTCCACACCAAGCATCAATATTGTAGAAGGCAAAGCAATTAGATCAAACCAAGCTCATTGCATAAAGGTACTTGTCAACAGTCAAACAAGCAAGGTGTGGTGCAAATATTTAAATTGATGAAAATGAAAAACTTCTTTGATTCTAGGTGGTGGGCTTTACAGTTACATAAGCACTTAGAGGCATCTGGAAAAAAGGAGATAACTTACTGAAATGATAGGGTCCAATTGTTTACTAAAACGCAGTTGAACAACAACATTAATGAGGTCATCCCACAAACTATGAGTAGGAGGAAGACGGTCGAGTGAACTGGAGATTTTGTTGATATCCACCTCTGTTCTCACATATTCTAGAATCTGACGAGCCATGGGGCTCAAAACAGGAAATACACCATCAACAAATCCCGATCCATACTTCCATCCACGTCCCCGCAATGACCCGCCTAATTTTGAACAAATTAAATGATATGGCCACCTAAGTATGATGAAATAATGCATTGAGGTGTTTTTTTCAACAAATTCAATGTATTTGTGATTCTACGTACTTCTAATCTAAAAAATATAAATGAAATTCCGAAAGGATGAATGCTTCATGAGACAACTAAAGAATTACCCTTTTTCCTTGAGAGCTTCTTTGGATCAAAGCTTCTCACTTTTCCGCGCTTGTCAATATAAATTCCTTCATATTGCAATTTAGCAGAAATGCAGTAACAAAATCTAAAAATTTCAGCCTCGTTCATAAATCTACATTGTTCCACAAACAACAGTAAGACAATGGTAACAATCATAATTGTCATAACCATTAAACAGATTCACGATATAGTCTCAGAGAAACACTATCCAAATTTCATCTTATTTGACATACGTTTTTAAATAGTCACCAAAATCTTCATGACCTAGATGGGGGAAAAGATTTACAGGGAAGAAACATGCATTTATACAAGAACCGTAGCCAATAGAAGAGCGACTAATGGACGACATCTTAAAAGAAAATATCTTGCATTGTCCTATTTTTGAATAGTTACACCAGCCTTAATTTTGTTAGTCATGTTTCAAATAATTTTATTTAAACAATATTCCAACTAAAAAGGTTTGAAATCTGCAACATATCATCCTTGGACCAGGATAACAACTATGTGAATAGCGAGAAGAATTTAAGCAAATTTTTTAACTTTTCGCTATACATCATATAAATCTTCTAGCTAATTCCAATTTCCAGATTTATTCAAAGAACAGCCATCCACCCAAGGCATCATGTCTGGCTCCAATCAACAAATTAAATTTCATTCAAAATGGAAGCGCCTTCCTTCTTCATACTAGACCTATAAGTCAAAATCTAGTTTTACGGCAGAGAAAACAACCCAGTTAAGGAACTATCGATATGAAAACTTGATTCAATTAGTAAAGCTTGAAACAAAGGCTAAGGCTTCGACAAATATCGGATTATCGGAAGAAAGAAGAGCGGATACATTCGTTTCAGAGATTAGAAGAGGCCGATCACCTCAAGGAACGACGTTTTCTCTCCGGGAAATTCAGTAGGGGGGCGGCAGCGGGGAAATGGGTTTTAGCCCAGCAGGCGCAGCTGCAACCGGGCGACGGCACCTGCAGAAGAGTCGCAGAGGGATTCATCGCCCACTGCAGCACCGGAGACGATGAGGATGAAGATAAATGCCGATTAAATGTTCGCAAGAGGAGCAGCGTCAGAGCGAGCCGATAAAAAGAGAGCGAAAGCGTGAGTTTTAACTGGAAATTTTACATTCCAGCCACTCGAAAATATTCGTAAGAGATTTTTATTGTGAATTACATTCGGATACCTAACATTTGTCATATATTTCAAGAAGGTCTGCAATTTTAACAATTAAATTGTACTATTAATTAAAAACATTTTTATCATTTATAACCAATATTATAGGTTATGACTTACAGAATAAGAAAATATTGAGATTAAATTACTACTTGTAAATTTTTAAATATGTTTTATAAAAGAAAATGTATAGGTGAATGAATTAATTTGTTGAATTTCGTAGAAAAAAACTCATATGAAATAATTTTTAGGCAGCATGAATTCAAATGAAGTATATATACACACACAAACACAACTAAGCAATTATCTAGTTTCAAATTTAACAAAACAATTTAATAATATATGCTTGGTTTAAAAAAAATATATAAGAAAAAAATAATAATAATAACCAAACTTTTATCCGAGTGTAAAAAAATGACACAAAAAATCTTATGGCAATTTAAATCTAAATCCCTTTAAATCACTAGATTCTCCCTTTAATTTAATAAGTATGGGGATCACATTCCATAGAACTCCAGCTGGATGAGGTCTGAGTTTGATGTTAAAACATTGTCATGAGTTTGAGAGGGGCATAGTCGTATTGAGTAAAATAATAACAAATCGATCTAATTTAATTTTTTTTAGTAAAGTTATTAAAGTTAGTAGACATTTGAGTCGATATTGAGAACTGACAATAATACCGACAGTTATTGGTGTCTTTGAGCTGAATGGGTCCTCGAGGACAGTGTTTGGAGGCATTGTTCTGAGTTTGCAACTTCAGACATTAGAATTCAACATGGCGAGTTAAAGAGTGATTATTTAATTCGGTCGACCAAAAAGTATGGCAACCGAGCAATAGCCCGTCTGGTGACGACGGACTGTGATTAAATGCCAAATATTCTGTCAAACTGAATGGAATAAAACTTCGATCTAAAAAAAAATGGCATCAATTCCTTAGAACTTGTACATTTGGTACAATCTCTGTTGGGGTTGAAACACTAAAACAATAAAATTTTAAAATTATAAATTTAAAATAAAATTGAAATTTCTCAATAGAAACATAAAATTCATTTCTTTACGCTATTTATTTTCCCTAAATAACAATTAAATTATCAAATTAAATTCTGAAATCTTAAAAATTTAATTTTGAAATTTTAGTTTTAAAGTCATATAAATTTCATATTTTAAATTTTAGATTTTAAAAATTCATCTAAAACTTTCATGTTAAAATTTATAAAATTTTTAAATTCTTTATTGTTAATTATTTGTGAAGGAAAAAAAGAATTGGACAGAAAAAATCATATTTATTATCATAGAAAAATTTAATATTTTAATTATTTTCACGTCAAAAATATATTTATAAATTTTTTTCAAACTTCAATACTTTATTATTTAAAACTTACTTTTTCCAGTTATAATTTGAATATAAAAGTGTTGATTTCAATATTTTATATTTTAATTTTTTGAATTTATTCATTTTATAATTTTAAAAATTACAATTTATTTTAAATTTATTATTCAATTATAATTTAAANTTAAATTTAAATAAAGATATATTTTATTAAAATTATGAGTAATATAAAATAAAATTAATTATTATATTAAGACACATAAAAAATGTGATATAAATTAATTATTATTTTAATATATATATAAAATATGAAATAAAATTAATTTTTTATTTTAAATTTTCTATATGATATAAAATATTGTTAATTTTTAATATTAATTTTTTGTGCTATGATATGTTAGATTAAAATTAATTAAATTAATTTTAAACTAATTAAATAAATAAGTCTCAGTAACTTAAACTTAAATATTTTGATTTCAAAATTTAACTTCCTTTATTTTAACACTTTAAATTTAGTTATTTTAAAATTGAGATATTTACATAAATAACATTCCATATCACCATATTTACATATCAAATATATTTTTTTAAAAATTATACGTCACATTTAAAAATTACAATCCACATGCTTTTCTTACGCCCCACACTTTTTCTAAAGCTGCAGTGTATTTTTTTAAAAATAAATATGATACATATAATTATGATAATATAAAATTTTATGTACGTAATTATTCGTTTAAAAATTTTAGAAATTACAATTTTTGATTTTATAGTTGTGAGGTAGTATAATTCGAATAAATTTCACTCAATCCCTAACAAAATGCTTTTATAATATATTCAGTGAATAATTTTATATACTAATAAATATGCCACTTGATAAACTTCTCATGCAAAATTTTAAAAATTTGCTTCTAATTTGCATTCTCTCCGAAGGCCTGAGTGCAATTTACCAAAAAAAATATTTACACCATCTAAACTTTTATCTTTAAATTACACTTTACACCAATATAGTACCCATTTTAAGAAAAAATAATCATTTCCTTTTACAACAACAATCAAATTTTTATCCTTAAGTAAAATCAACTACATAAATCTTTAATTTTTATTACACTATTAAATAATAATTTTTTATTTAACTCAAAATATATAATATCATTCTTTATAATTTCTTACTATATTTTTTTAATTTATTTTTTTACATAATCAAGATTAAGTAATTTAATTTTTATTTTTCTATACTTTATATCTAAATCATCTAAACTGATTCTTTTTGAACTTATCCTCAATTAAAACTACTCTAACCTTCTCTAGATAAACGCATTTCTCATTATATCTTTTCACGTATACTCATTCATCTATCTTAGTATCTTTATTCCTAAGATACTTATCTTGTTTGTCTATTTTAATGAGATCTAACTTAAATTTTCTATAAACTATGAAAACCTAATTTAAAAAATTTTTAATGAACAAATTTGAGTACCTCAAACAATTTGAAACTATAAAGTAATTGACCATTATTACTCATTTACTCCACTAATTTGAATCCACTTTACATATTCAGTTTTTGGCACCTAGAAAACGCTCATGAAAGAATTTGCAGCAAAGAAAATAGCAGGAGGCACACATGAACTATTAACAAACAAAGAATACATGCATTGTCTTTCTCAAACTTTCAGACAAGAAAAACATCAGCTGTTGACACACACAGAATATACTCATTGTCTTCCTCAATCTGCAGACAAGAGAAGATGGCTCACCTTGAGAGGTTCATGAATCACTGCATTTACAGCGCCAAGCATTTCCTTGGGAGATGTGAACCCATCAGTGTTCTTATAGAAGAAGTGCAGAATTTTGCTCATCTTCCAGAATAGTTCCTTGCAGGATTTAGGAACCTTGCTTCCTTTCTCCTGCAGGACCAGACCAAGCAGTTCTGCCCTCGTTGATTCTATCATACTTATCGTCTCCCTCCGAGCGTCTTCTTTGGAAATAGAGCCATTGCCATGTTCAATACGCAATGATACGCTGTTCATTTTCCCATCTTTTAGGTCCCTCTGCGATTTACAACACAGTTTACACATTAGGAGGAATAAAACACAACGCTGCACCACAGTATTGCAAGTATAGGCGGACACATTTGATATTTTTGAAGGATTTTGAGCTATGAATAGGTGGAGTTGATTGGCAGATGTAAGACATTGCTTGGGTTGAGCTGTGAGTGTGTTGACTAAAAAGTTTATTTTCTGTTCAGTTAGGATCACAATTGTTAACCAGTTCGCTAATTAGGTTTGATCAGGTTCACATTAAACCTGACCCTCGAGCCCATTTTGACGCCTTTAATCACGTAATAAAAACAACACAAAAGTGACCCCCATAAGATAGGCTAGGTTAGGATTGGCGGATATACCTGAAGAAGAATTATCTCTTTAAATATTATATACTTTGTGACGTGCATAATGTAATTGATTAAATATGAATGAATAGTATGTATAATGATAAATTTATTGTGACATGTACATAATTGTCTCTAAATTATTTTGTTATTTGTCCTTTATCCTACCTTGAATGGGTGTTATGATCATGGGAGACAAAAACATGAGGTTGTCGTAAGACGGTCAAACTGAATACCATCTCGACATCTAGGACCAGGTTACAACACTGGGAGCATAACCTCGCAGTTGCACACAGTCCCACTCCGCCTGAAGTGGGATTACCATAGA
Organism: Apostasia ramifera; assembly: GCA_019297695.1. NCBI lineage: Eukaryota > Viridiplantae > Streptophyta > Magnoliopsida > Asparagales > Orchidaceae > Apostasia > Apostasia ramifera. The sequence goes on along the minus strand of JAEMOT010004277.1, from coordinate 15,550 downwards.
ACTAAAAGAGTTACATATGGGCATAAAATTTGTTAAATTTCTTAAATGAATAAAGTAAACCCAAACAAGGCTCACCAACCCATGCTCACATTCCATGAATCCTTGAATTTGAAAGCTATTACTACGAAATAATGCCATACCTCAAAGCCTTGATAATCATTGAGGAGACGACCCAATTTGCTAACAAGTTTGAATAAGTTGAAGTACTCTGGAGATTCAATTGCGTCCTCTGAAACCACCGGCCCAACAAAGTAGAGTGAAGGTAGTACAATGGGTCCAAGAGCAAATGATGGAATAGCATGCGTCATGTATTCATCTATACTAGGCACTGTATTGTTCTTTAGCCACTCGGCCTCTACCTTCATGGATTTCATCATATGCAGCCACTGGCCAGTTGCAGTACTTGGAGTTAAAACCTTCTAACAAATTAAACCAGATATAAAACTTATACATACATGTTCAGAGGCCTCACAATGTTAACAATGTGGCTGGTGACATCGCGTTTTTGGGAAAAAAATGCCTTCATGCTGAGATCATTAACGGTATTGTATAGTGCGAAAAATATGATCTCGACACTTTCTGAACAGAAGTCTTTCTGGTGATTTTCATGCCATCTGTCATGATGTTGGATAGGACCGTAGGATAGTTACTTTTCGGGTAAATTACTTACAAGTTCCTGAGGTATGAGGTTTTTTGAACATAGCTACATCAATTCATTAAAATCTTTCAATCAAGTTTCTAAGATTATAACCATCAGAAAAAAAGTCTCTAAGGTTATACAACGCCCTACAGATGCTTCCGAATTAACAGGAAAAGAAAGTATATTAATATCAAAGCATGTCGCATGACTTTGTCGCGTGATGGTCAAGAGTAATTTTTCCAAATGAAGACCTATGTACCTCAGGACCTTTTAGGTACTTCCATTCTTTATTTTTCTTCGGATAACTAAGTAGAGTTTTAGATGATACCCCTCAATCAGCATAATTAGATTTGATTGTTCTTCAGCGGATCCTCCACCATCAAAGAAATCATCTACCACAGTCGTTAGCACACCACCTTTGGCCCAGCATATGCGAGCATCCGATAGATCAGCAGAGAAGAGTGAAGCAGCAGCCGAGAGATAGCAATATGTCTGTTTCTGCCGTGAAAATTTTAATTGATCCAGCTTGATTTTTTTGACCCAACTATGTGCATAAGAAGGATATTTCATGCATAAACTGATAAAATTTCAGGTCAAACTAAGATGCTAAGATCCTCTCACCTCTCAAGATACTGGAGCTCTTTTCTGTAAATCAACTGGGAATTACTGAACTCATCCACAGCCAACTCCAAGATGCGCCTGTCAATGCTACTTAGGAACCTGAATGAAGCATATGCCTATATATTACACAAAAAAGGCACAAAGCGAGTTTTCTTATATTCTATTATCAAAATACTTTGGGAATAATCACAAGATTAAACTTTACCCATAAGATGTCTTCAACATTTGTAAACTTCCGAAATTGTAGTGTTCAATATTTCTTTTGTGTTCCAATCTTTCTAGATTAGCGTAAAAAGGGAACCTAAGAACATAATCAGCCTGAAAGAAATATGAATTATGTGCATGGGAGAGAATTAGCACTAGATAAGAAAATGTTAAATTTTGCGATAAACAGAGTAGCTACCTCTTGGGCAGTATCAAGTGAAAGAATGGCATTGCTATTCAATTCCTCCTTCAGAAAACGAGTCACCCAGGAATTCAATTTCTCAAGCACTGGTTCCTCTGCTAAAACCTGGGTCTGTGAAACCTTACATAGCTCAATTGCAGCATCATAATCTTTAAAATGTCCTTGTACTGTATTCTTGAATTGAGTGGCATCACTAAATTGAGAAAAGGCATCTGTAAAAAATTTTAACATATTAAACAAAAAAGTATTAGATTTAAACAGAAATCAAATCTGAAAAAAGTAAGGTATAACTCACAATGACAAATTACCAGAAGAAAGATCATAGCCATGCATACGTAGCAGTCGAAATGCCATCGCACATGTAGATATATCAGAATAAATTTCCTCATCATTATGAACCCAGCATCTGTATATTGGATTTAAGTCAGGTTCAGAAACAGTAGAAACAATATAATTTAGCAGACATCTGATCACCACCTATATGCTCTGTCCAAAACTTCTTTTATCTCATGAACAAAATGATGAGAAATTCCAAGCCTCTCAAGTCTATCAACCATTGACAGATTAATCCGAAGGTCTAAAGGATATGTGGTAGGCACTGTTCATGTAGAGCAGGCTAACGTCAACTGCTGACAAAAGGACGGATTGCAGTATTAACTTCATATAAAATGAATGCTATAATTCACCTGCTGAGCTAAACTTCTGCAAAACTGAACTCAAATAACTAAGGGCTTTATCATCTTGACCCTGGGTTAGTGCAGCAGCAGTTGTCGCAGGGGAATTGAAGAGCGAACCATTTTTTCTCTGATAATTCATTAGTTCACGCCAATCCTGCAGCTTGCATAGTCCCTCAGCTATAAATGCCAAATAAGCTGTGCTCCCAACAGAACATTCTTTGCTCTCTCTGAAAAGACATGGATGAACAGAATGATAAGAAAGGCAGCAGGCAATTATATATGAACATTATAATTCCAACATAAACAACATACTCTAGACACATAGACTACAAAAGATTGTTTTTAGAGGCTGATAGCCAACAAGTCACTGTTGGACTTGTCACCATCATAAGTTCATTGGATTAATCTTTGTTCATTTTGTTGTTTGTCATTTACAACTTTATTGACAAGAACATTGGATTGAAATCTCAAAAATCACCATAAAACAATACAATCTGTCTAATCTCTAACATAACTAAAATCACAAAAAAATCTCTTAAGTCACCATAGAATTCATCTAATTCCATTAATTTTTAATTGATATTTTCATGGATCAACATATCTTCCTGCCCTTTGGACACTACACAGAATGGAAACAAAATTTATCTTTGTAACATCATGATCATCACATGCAGCAGAAATTGAACTACAATGATTAGATATTGCTTTCTGAAGTGATGGTGGGAGAAAGAGGGGTCATGGCAGGAAGGTAATGGTGGACCAATCAATACAACTAACAGATTCAAAGGAGTTTGGAGAGTTTTGTGTGGCACATCTATTCACTGTACATTTCGAACTTCTAACAATCAAAGCAATCCAGAAATATGAATCATGCGATACAGACTGCAAAATGGTTCATACCTTTGAAGTTCTAAATCTCTTATGGAAAATATTTTATTAATGTCAGTTTCTCTTATAGGCAGATCCAATCCCATATCAAGGGCATAACTGATCATGCCAGGGAATATGATATTAAAACCAATAGGGGATAATAATTTGTCATTCATGCTGGAGGCAAAATTTGATTCAATGTAGGAGAGCCCTGCAGCACAAACACTACAAATGTTACCTTCTAGTCCACAAACAAAATTAATGCTCATAACTAGCTGATTAGATTGGTTTAGCAAATACCTCTTTTCACATGCTCTTCACCAACATTCCATCGGCTAAGTGCAAGGATACATGCCAAAGTAGATGATAGGATATCTTTGATTAAAAAAGGATCATGATGTGGAAGGCCCCACGACCCATCAGGAAGCTGGTTATCGATCATCCAATCAACACATTCAGGAAAGCATGGAGTGTTAACAAATCCTGGAGAAGGGACCATCGCTACCCAAGCCGTGTCATAAGAAGACACTGAAAGTTCCACCTTAAATAGAGACTCTTTAACACTATTAATCAGTCTTTTAGATCTCTGCAAATCACAAACTATCTGTTTGTTAACTTTCGAACCCATCATCGGAAAGATAACACTCCATTTGAGGGAGTTGTCTCTCTTACCTCATGCAAATCTTCAACATCTTCAATTCGTCCAAAAACCAAAAAAAAAAAGGCAAGAATGGACAACAAGGTCAGACAAGCCCATAAAGGTCTAACACAGCACAAGATAGGAAACAAGGATAAAATTCATGTTACTCAACAACAGAGATCTTTATCAGATGAAGAAAACTGAATCGAGAAGTATATTGGTGGATACCACTTGACCTCATTTGTCTTAAAAAGAACAAACATTCTAAATTAAAGCCAAATTTTTTGGCCAAGATCTAATATTTTGGCTATGATCTTGGCCAAAGAATTATAATGAACTGAAATAATACATAAATAGAAGAGCACAAGAAATGTTGGAACATTATGATTGAACCTTGCGGAAAGTCTCTATCGATCTTCATGGTTTTTTGGGAAGCGAACACCTTGCAACTGTTACTTGCTACGAAGGCTTTGAAAGTAGCAATTGAGCTCATAGAAGCTGATGACACCGATCCCGCTATTCCCCGACTCCGTCTGCAACAAATGAGGGAAAGAAGTGTAAGGGGTTGTTTGGATTGAGTGTAACATAAGTTAACCTAGGGTATTTTCCCCTATTAATATCTTACCCTAGCTAGGGTAAGAGATTTACCCCTTATTTTTATTTGGCTGTTAACCCGGTTTACTCCATTATCCTATTTGGCAGTTCAATAACTTAACCCAAGATAAAAACAAAACCAAACTAAAATTTAAAACCAACATATTTGTAGTAGACTAATACATACAACTATGATGCTATAAACAGGGAGAAGAATTTGCAGAAATAAAAAGCAATATAAATTTCATAATAATTTTGAAGTCTCACTAGATAATATTGTCACAACCCGAAATCCAAATAATGAACTCCGTGCCGTGAACTGTCAATGGTCAATCAATTAACAGCGGAAGCTTATAAAACTATCATCATACCAACGTCAAATCAGAGCAGCTAAACACCTCAGCATAAAAACAAACTAAAAAATGTAACCACCAAAAGTATACAATATCATATTCCGAATATTTACAAGATATCTCAGACAAACTCACATCTGACATACAAAATAACGTTTGTTTGTCAAGAGTCCCAAAAATATCTGTAAACAAGTCCTATTCACATATTTGCAAGATCACACGACTGACAAAGAAACATCACCTCCTTTCAAGGCTTCCAAAAAAAGAGCAGAAAGACTCCAGTCCCAAGTTTGCTCTTAATCTGAAAATTTTGGTGTAAAGAAGTGAGCTTACAACTCGGTAAGAGGACTATTCACAGCAAATGAAATGAATACTCAAAGTTATTTAGTTTGTCAAATCGATCTTTCGTAATAACTTTTTAAAACACACAATAAGATAATTCATACGCCACAAGCGGATGAAATGCATATGAAATGCAATACATATATATCCCACCGATATACACAGATGGGATTCGATATATAACCTACTGGCCAGAGATTTCAGATATCCTCGAAAGAGGAACAGATTCATATTCTAGTCAAGTTCAGATCCCGTCATGGGTCACATAGAAATGACTTCCAGCACCAAAGAAGTCAAACCACATGACGAGTTACGGTGCTCATTCAAATTTACTTGACTAGTTTTCACAGCATTTCCTGAAATCCAAACAGATAAGCATTTTGCAAATATGCAATAATCATGCTTCAAGTGTTAATCAAATATTTCTTTTCTAACTTTTAACATTCTTATACACAAGCAGTCATTATATAGCTCGTGAGTAAATGCAGATATCAAAAACATATCAAACATTTTTAAATCAATAGAAATTCTTTTAAATCAATATCAGAATATTCATGTTAATTAGAAAACTAAGCAAAATCGATAAATTCATCACAAAAGCCATAAAAATTCACTTACCAAAAGAGTTCCAATTAAATCCGCTAAAACCCTCTTTTCTTTCTCTTCTCTTTCTTCTTCTTCTTCTTCTTCTTCTCCTTTTTTTTTTTTCCTCTGGTTTCAGCAGCAGCAGGCTGCTGCTTGCTTTGGGTTGGCGGAAGAAGGCAGGCGGAGAAGGGCGAAACAGAGGAGGCGAAGAAAACAAGCGGAAACAGAGAGCAAATTCCTTTTTCCCTTTTTTTTTCACACACGCGGCAAGGAGAGAGGGAAGGCAGGCGGTAACTGGCGCTGCTGGCTGCTGCTGGCTGCTGCTGGCTGCAGCAAGTGGCAGCTAGCAGCCCTCCAATCTTATCCATAGAATAATTAGGAAAATTACATTTTGGTTCCCCAGCTTTCAAACTCTTATAAATAGGTCCAAAAATTATTTCTTTTAAGTCCAAAAACATTCATTTTAAATCCTTCAAAACCAGGTTGTTACATTCTACCCTCCTTAAAAAGAATTTAGTCCTCTAAATTCATGTACCAGATTATTCAAAGAGATCGGGATATCTATTTCTGACTTCATCTTCTCGTTCCCAAGTTGCTTCATCAGAAGTATGATGCTGCCATAAAATTTTCACCAGTGAAATTGTTCTGTTGCGCAATACTTGATCTTTCTGATCAAGAATTCCAATAGGTTTCTCTATATAAGACATATCTCTTCTGATTTCTATGTCTTGTTGACTGAGAACATGAGAAGGATCAGGTTCATATTTTCTTAACATAGAGACGTGAAAAACATTATGGAAATCCATCATTTTAGGTGGTAATGCCAGTCGATAAGCAACATTCCCAACTCTCTCCAGTATTTCAAAAGGTCCAATATATCTAGGACTTAACTTGCCTTTCTTTCCAAATCTCATTACACCTTTCATTGGTGATATTTTCAAAAATACGTCCCCCACTAAAAATTCCAAAAATCTTCTACGATTATCTGCATAACTCTTTTGTCGACTCTGAGTTGTTTTCATTCTTTCCTGAATAATTTCTCTTCAGTAGTTTCTTCAATCAACTCAGGACCAGATAATTTTCTTTCGCCAACTTCTTCCCAACAGATAGGTGATCTACATTTTCTGCCATATAAAGCTTCATGTGGAGTCATACCAATACTGCTTTGGTAGCTGTTATTATAGGAAAACTCAATTAGAAATATGTTCTCATCCCAATTTCCTACTAGTTCCATTACACAAGCACGCAACATATCTTCTAACGTTTGAATGGTTCGTTCAGATTGTCCATCTGTTTGAGGATGAAAAGCAGTATTGAATTGTAACTTAGTACCCAAAGCATTTTGAAAACTTTTTCAAAAATGAGAAGTAAATCTAGGATTTCTGTCTGAAGTAATAGTCACTGGAATGCAATGTAATCTTACAATCTCTTTAATATAAATACTCGCAAGTTTGTCCAGCGAGAAAGTCTTCTTTATAGGCAGAAAATGAGTTGACTTGGTTAGACGATCAATAATCACCCAAATTGCATTATTGTCTTTTGATGTAGTCGGCAATCCCATAACAAAATCCATTGTTATGTGTTCCCACTTCCATTCAGGAATAGGAAGAGGTTGCAATACTCCTCCAGGTCTTTGATGTTCAGCTTTGATTTGTTGACATACTAAGCACTTGGCAACAAACTGTGCAACATCTCTTTTCATATTATTCCACCAATAATGTTCACGAAGATTTTGGTACATTTTTGTATTTCCAGGATGAATACTGTATTTACTACGATGTGCCTCTTCTAATATTTCTTTCTTTATATTCATATCATCGGGAACACAAAGTCTATCTCTAAATTTCAATATGCCTTCAAACATTTGGAAATCTGGCTTCTTTCCACTTTCAACTAACTCCATAATCTTTACAAATTGAGAATCATGTTTCTGCGCATCTTTAATTCTCTGCAATAGAAGAGGTTCAACCTTCAAAGTAGCCATAATAATATCTAAAAATTTTAATTGAAATTTAAAATCAGAATCTCTAATATTCTCCATGAGAATTCATTCCTTTATTATCAAATGGGCTACAATGCTAGAAGATTTTCGACTCAAAGCATCTGCTACAGCATTAGCTTTGCCAGGATGATACAAAATAGTACAATCATAATCTTTAACGAGATTCATCCATCTTCTTTGTCTCATGTTTAACTCTTTCTGCGAGAGCAAATACTTTAAACTTTTATGATCTGTATATATTTCAAAATTTTCTCCATATAAATAGTGTCTCCAAATTTTTAAAGCAAAAATAACTGCAGCAAGCTCCAGATCATGAGTAGGGTAATTTTGCTCATATCCTTTAAGTTGCCTTGATGCATATGCTATTACTTTACCAAATTGCATAAGTACACAACCTAATCCCTATCGAGATGCATCACTGTATATTACAAAACCTTCTGATCCTGAAGGTATAGATAATATAGGTGCTGAAGTCAACCTTGTTTTCAATTCCTGAAAACTCTTTTCACATTCATCGGACCATATAAATTTAATATTTTTCTGTTAGTCTAGTTAATGGAGTTGTCAATCGAGAAAATCCTTCAACAAATCTTCGATAATAACCAGCAAGACCCAAGAAACTTCTAATCTCGTGTACAGTAGATGGTCTTTTCCAATTAAGCACTGCATCAACTTTGGAAGGATCAACAGAGATACCATCTTTAGATATCACATGGCCCAAGAAAATCACTTTATCCAACCAAAATTCACATTTACTAAGTTTAGCATACAGCTTCTTTTCTCTAAGAATTCGCATGACTATCCTCAAGTGTTCCTCATGTTCTATTTCACTTCTAGAATACACTAAAATGTCATCAATAAAGACAATCACAAACTTATCCAGAAATTGTTTGAAAACTCTATTCATGAGATCCATAAATATTGCAGGTGCATTTGTTAGGCCAAAAGGTAAAACCAGAAACTCATAATAACCATATCGGGTACGAAAAGCTGTCTTAAATATGTCTTCATCTTTGATCTTAAGTTGATAATATCCAGACCTAAGGTCAATTTTAGAGAATACTTGTGCATCTTGTAACTGATCAAACAAATCATCAATTCTAAGTAGTGGGTATTTGTTTTTGACAGTTACCTTGTTCAACTGCCTATAGTCAATGCAAAGTCTTAAAGATCCATCTTTCTTCTTAACAAATAATACAAGAGCACCCCATGGAGACACACTAAGTCGAATAAATCCTTTATCTAATAACTCTTGTAACTGCTTCTTAAGTTCTTGAAGTTCAATTGGAGCCATTCGATAAGGAGCCTTTGAAATTGAGGTTGTCCTCGGAACTAATTCAATAGAGAACTCAACCTCTCTTTCTGGTGGCAAACCAGGTAAATCAACATGAAACACATCTGGAAATTCACGAACAATAGAAATATCCTCTAAAGTAGTGTTATCCATTCGCTTTTCCACAATATAAGCAAAAAAACCTTTACAACCCTTGGCAAGTAACTGTTTAGCTTGAATAACTGATATTAGTGACACTTGAGAGTTTGAAGTTCCATTGAAAGAAAATGTTGATTGATTGGGCACGTTAAAAGTTATTGACTTCTTATAACAATCAATACTAGCATAATTCGAAGAAAGCCAATTCATGCCCAATATCACATCAAAATCTTTCATTTGCAGTAGGATTAAATCAACATTAAATTGATGGTCTCCAAGATTCATCTCACATGATTTACAGACCATGTCAGAAATTAAGGAATCACCCATAGGAGTTTCCACACTCAAAACACAATCCAATAGCTCAGGCACAACTCCTAACTTTTTAGCAAAAGATACAGAAATAAAGGAGTGCGTTGATCCTGGATCAAATAAAGTATATGCTTGTTGTTCACATAAAAGAATAGTACCTGTTATGACATCGCTTGAGGCTTGAGCATCCTCTTTGGTCAAAGCATATACTCTTCCCTGAGCCTTTGGTTTCTGTGCTCCACCAGTAACTTTCTGCTGTGGTTGGCCTTTATTAAGAGGGCAGTCTTTAATCATATGCCCAACTTTACCACACTTAAAACAAGCACCTATCTCCCAGTAACAAGCTTTGTCCCCATGATCCTTTCCACATCTTCCACAAATTTTAGATTGTTGATTCTGTTCCTGTTTTGTGGAATTGTTGTTCTTCCTCATTTTTGACTTATTGAAGTGACCAGGAGAAACTTTTTCTAGTGGTCTGTCTCTTTTCTTTTGTTCCGATATCTTCTGTTCCTATGCTTTAGCATACTCTTCAGATTCTAGAATATTATCTTCTATCATCTGGGCTCGTTCATAGATAGCATTATATGTTTTCAGCTTGTACCAGCCAAACGATTTTTAATTTCCTGTTTCAAACCCCTCTTGAACTTCTTTGCTTTATTCAAATCATTGGCAACAAGTTCGGGTGCAAATCTGGATAATTCAATAAAATGAGCCTCATACTGGTCAACAGAAAGATCTCCCTGTTCCAACTTGATAAATTCAAGTACTTTCCTGTCACGAACTACATCTGAGAAATATTTTTCAAAGAAAACTTCTACAAATTTTGCCCATGAAAGTGAAGCACTTTCCAAAAGTCTTTGTTGAATAGACTTCCACCAATACTCAGCTTTTCCTTCGAGCATAAACGTAGCATATCTGATTCTATCTTCATCTCCACATTTCATTGCAGCAAATATTTTCTCCAGTTTACTTATCCAACCTTCGGCTTCATCAGGATCACCAGTACCTTTGAAGTAAGGTGGATCTAACTTCTTAAATTTCTCAAGTGTACATTCAATATTATTTCCAGACGACTCAGACTACTTCCCTTTATCTTTCTGATAATTGCCTTGTTCAACTTGTTTCTCTAATAGAGTACTAACCCTGTCCAAAGTCTCATATATGCCCTTAAGCTGAGTCTCAACTCTAGGAGCTTCTCGTCTAGTATACATCATTTTCTTCACCTATAGATAAAAATAGATGATCAACTTTAATTAAGAATCATCTATTATCTATCGAAAGATCACTTTCTTAATAAAATCGTAACCTATTGCTCTGATACCATAACTATCATAACCCGAAATCCAAATAATGAACTCCGTGCCGTGAACTGTCAATGGTCAATCAATTAACAGCGAAAGCTTATAAAACTATCATACCAACGTCAAATCAGAGCAGCTAAACACCTTAGCATAAAAACAAACTAAAAAATGTAACCACCAAAAGTATACAATATAATATTCCGAATATTTACAAGATATCTCAGACAAACTCACATCTGACATACAAAATAATATTTGTTTGTCAAGAGTCCCAAAAATATCTGTAAACAAGTCCTATTCACATATTTACAAGATCACACGACTGACAAAGAAACATCACCTCCTTTCAAGGCTTCCAAAAAAAGAGCAGAAAGACTCCAGTCCCAAGTTTGCTCTTAATCTGAAAATTTTGGTGTAAAGAAGTGAGCTTACAACTCGGTAAGAGGACTATTCACAGCAAATGAAATGAATACTCAAAGTTATTTAGTTTGTCAAATCGATCTTTCGTAATAACTTTTTAAAACACACAATAAGATAATTCATACGCCACAAGCGGATGAAATGCATATGAAATGCAATACATATATATCCCACCGATATACACAGATGGGATTCGATATATAACCTACTGGCCAGAGGTTTCAGATATCCTCGAAAGAGGAACAGATTCATATTCTAGTCAAGTTCAGATCCCGTCATGGGTCACATAGAAATGACTTCCAGCACCAAAGAAGTCAAACCACATGACGAGTTACGGTGCTCATTCAAATTTACTTGACTAGTTTTCACAGCATTTCCTGAAATCCAAACAGATAAGCATTTTGCAAATATGCAATAATCATGCTTCAAGTGTTAATCAAACATTTCTTTTCTAACTTCTAACATTCTTATACACAAGCAGTCATTATATAGCTCGTGAGTCAATGCAGATATCAAAAACATATCAAACATTTTTAAGTCAATAGAAATTCTTTTAAATCAATATCAGAATATTCATGTTAATTAGAAAACTAAGCAAAATCGATAAATTCATCACAAAAGCCATGAAAATCCACTTACCAAAAGAGTTCCAATTAAATCCGCTAAAACCCTCTTTTCTTTCTCTTCTCTTTCTTCTTCTTCTTCTTCTTCTTCTCCTCCTCCTTTTTTTTTTCCTCTGGTTTCAGCAGCAGCAGGCTGCTGCTTGCTTTGGGTTGGCGGAAGAAGGCAGGCGGAGAAGGGCGAAACAGAGGAGGCGAAGAAGACAGGCGGAAAACAGAGAGCAAATTCCTTTTTCCTTTTTTTTTTTCACACACGCGGCAAGGAGAGAGGGAAGGCAGGCGGTAACTGGCGCTGCTGGCTGCAGCAAGTGGCAGCTAGCAGCCCTCCAATCTTATCCATAGAATAATTAGGAAAATTCATTTTGGTTCCCCAGCTTTCAAACTCTTATAAATAGATCCAAAAATTATTTCTTTTAAATCCAAAATCATTCATTTTAAATCCTTCAAAACCAGGTTGTTACAAATATAGTTTCCAAGAAAAAACTATTTTTTCTATTTAATGCTTTAATTTTCGAATAGAAAGTGAACCAGATTAAATGGCATAGATGCCAATGCAAGATGGGCGTTCTTCAAGAGCCAAATAAATCATGTGAAAATAAAGTAAACAGGTAAATCATTCAAATGCAAAATTAAAAAAAAGGAATTATCACATGTGAGTTCAAATTGAAATGCAAGATCAAATTACATAACATAGACAAAAAAAATACCAAGTTATAGGGTTAACATGCCTTGAATGAAAGGGTTTGTTACGTTTGTATGACATGCATACAATAAATCCACCTCAGCTTGCTCAGAAAATACAAGTTGTCATTGAGCTAATATTTCAATAAAATGATAAGTAATATAAACAATATTCAACATGGCTTGCCTACAATGAATCCACCTCAGCTTGTCCACATCATAGTGGCGGAGCTAAGACCTCAAATCAAGGGGATTAAATAAATTATTTATAACAACAATATAAAAATTATAAACATATTAAAAATTCAAAGTCTTATTAACATAAATAATTTGTCTAAAATAAATTGCAAATACAATGAAATAATATTACAATTGACCTCGACGAGTTTTTATATTTTGAAAATATTGCTTTGAGAAAAATAAGCCCTAGAATCGGAAAAGAAAGCAGGCCAAGTAGAAAAAGGAGAAAGTTTGAGAGGAAATGAAAATCGGATACATACAAGACGACGAGGCAGCCAACCAAAAAAAGGAGTCGATCTTTTCGTGATGGCGGTGGTCACTGACTCACTGGTCGCAGGCACAAGAGCCGTCGTATCCTCCAAAGTCCAAATGGAGAAGAATGCCGGTGGAGAAATTAGGTGCCAACTACTCCAGAAAATCTCCATCGCCTGGCAAGAGATCGTCGGAGGTGGTCGGCGCCGCACATGGAATCAGAGATGGCGTGGGCCAACGGAGGTGATGGGCGGGCAACGACTGATTTTGGTCGTTCTGGCCGCTCGGCGAGAGCCACGAGACCTCGTTGCCGCGAGTCACGAGGATCGAGACCGTGTCGCCGCTGATGTTGCCTTTTGGTCGTTCTGGCCGTTCGGCGAGAACCATAAGATCGCGTCGCCACAAGTCGCGATGATGTGGGCTGCGGAGTCACGAAGATGGAGTGGGCAGCGATCATGAAGCTAGGGTTTATATCATTATATATTTAAAAAATTTATTTTTAAGTCTTAAAGTTTAGAAATTTATTAGTGCACCACTAATTTACATATAGGTCTGCCCCTGTATACATGTTGTCACTGAGCTAATATTCCAACCAAATGATAATAAATGTAAATAATATTCAACCACAAGTTTCTGAAGAAATCCAGCTTAGTAACATGACATGAATAAAAGAGGTAACATGGCATGAATATACAAGCATAACAGTTGGACTCAATAAAGTAAATTCAACACATATGCTGTAGGATGAAGATAAAATTAAGTAAAAGTAAATTCAATAGCATGTTATTGAAGCCATGTAAACCATCAGCCAGAAGATTTAAAAGAAAAGAATATTGAATCACACAAAAATATTAGTAACACCATGTTACTGAAGCTCTACTAGTCATGTTAACCATGAGCTCATGCTAAGAGCGGAAGAAGTGGGAGAGGAATAGTTGGCAGAGGTAGAGGACGAGGGAGAGACGTTAGGTTTGCTGGTGGGAGAGGCCACCGTGACGCAAATGAAGAGTTTGAGCTTTACCTTGGGGATAATGCTGATGGGGAGAAATTGGAGAAGAGGCTTGGGGAGGAGAAGATGAAGATTTTGGCCGAGGGGTTTGAGGAGATGAGCTGGAGGGTGCTTCCTTCATCCATTGATGAAGCTTATTTGGATGTTCTGCACACTAATAATTTGGTAAATTGTGCTTCATTTTTGCTTGAATTTTGAGCCCATCTTTATTTTATTTTTGATTATATATTCTTTCACTGCATTGTAGATTGAGTACGGACCTGAGTACTTGATGGAGTTTGATAGAAATCCTGATATTGATGAGAAGCCTCCCATGTCACTTGAGGAACTGCTAGCGACAGTAATGCCTTTTTTGATGGCTTACGAAGGGATAGAAAGTCAAGAAGAATGGGAGGTATCTTAGTTTATTATTAGGTCTAAAAGTTTTAATTTTGTGTTTCTTCAATGAAGTTGTTGAATTGATTTGTGCTTTTATTTTTATGTATTTCATTTAACCATTTTATGTGCTTAGTTTTCTGTTACGCCATGAAGCAGAACATCTAGATGGAATACTTAAAAAGTACAAAAATATAGAACATAAGCAGTAGAGAGCTTTACATAAATGCGCTTATGAGACAAATTGTTATTTCATATTCTTCGGTGTCACCTAAATGGGCCATCCTTGGGTATATTTATATAATCAGTTTCATTTTTATTTTATTTTATTTTATTTTTTGGGCTTGTGATTTCTTGTATTACGTGTTAGCTGCCTTTTATATATTTGGGTAGGAGTGGCAAAATGGGTCAGCGAGCCGGGTTCGGGTCGAATCCAAATTCGACCGGATCCGAATAGCCTCAACCCGAACCTAACCTATATATTAAATGGGTCAAAATCCATGACCCGAACCCGACTTGATTAATAAATGGGTCGAGTTGGCGGGTCGACCCGACCAATTTATAGAGTATTTTTTGATAAATGCCGAATCCAAACCCTACCTGACCCGATTATGTCCAACCCAAACCTGACCCCTTTAATAAAAGGGTCAAAATGCATGACCCATACACGAAATTTGTCGGTCGGATTCGGGTCAGGTTCACGGATCGGGTCATATATTGCCACCCCTACATTTGGGGATCGTCATCCCCCAACTTGTAGGCAATGAGTACCGCCGCACCCAAATATACTGCAACGTCCTCTATATAGTAGCAACATATCCACTTTAGCAACAACATATATGTCGTTTAGAGGTTGTCACCCTTTAGTCTCAAAAATAATAGGCACCGTCGCGCCAAATATATCAATGACTCGAGTTAAATAGATGCGTAATCCAAAAAAAAATCACTTTTATCTTTTAATTTATTGTCGCATTTAAAGTCTTGTTAACAAGTTATTTATATGACAAGTCCATACACTCAGTATATCTTATCGAGTGTGACGCGGGCGCGCAGGATCGGGAAGAGAGAGAAAGGCCTAATAAATTGTCTCATAAGAGCATTTATGTAAGTGAGACACTGTTAACATGTGGTTCCTGCGCTGCATCCTGGCCGGACACGTGGCGCCCGTCAGGTTTGTA
>JAEMOT010004276.1:0-13811 GCA_019297695.1 Apostasia ramifera | reverse complement strand
AATAATTAATTGAGTATATTATTAACGTGTTTGTTTTCATCAAAATCGATAAGAGTTCAACAAACCCCAAATACTAAAGGACTAAGGCTCAAATCCTGAAGCTTCAACCTCAAAGGCCGAAGTTCCAAGACTAAAACACAAAGCATGAAGCCTAAAGCGCAAATGCCTAAACCCAAATCTTGAAGCCCAAAGCGCATGCCTGAAGCACGGATCCTGATGGCCTAAGCCTGAAGCTTGAACTGTCTTTGTTCAAACTAGAAGAATGAAACCTGAAGATCATTTTCAAAAACTTGACGTTTGAATGTTGATGCTAGAAGCCCAAATTCTTAGGCCTGAAGCTAAAAGCCCAAAGCCCAAAGCCCAAGCACAAAGCTACATGGCCTAAACTCGAAACCCGAAGGTCGAATCCCAAAGCCCAAATGCCCAAACATGAAAGCCGAAGCCCGAAGCTTAGAGACAGATGGCTAAAGCCAAAAGCTTAAAGATCTAATCTTGAAGGCAGAACCTTGAAGGCCAGATCTCTAAGCCAGAAGGCCAAAACTCTAAACTTGAAGGACTGAGCTCTAAGCCAGAAGGCTTAAACTCGAAGGCTCATGTCTAAAGCATGAATGCTGAAGCCTGAAGCTAGAAGCCCGAAGGCTAAAAGCTCAAGTTCAGAAGGTCGAAGACCCAATACCGAGACCTTCTGGCTCGAACTCCCAAACCTGAAGTCCCAAGCTTAAAACCCGAAGCCAAAAACCTGAAGTATGAAGCACGAACCAAGATGGCTTAATGTTTAGGCCGAAGCCCGAAGGCCCAAGCTCAAAACTTAAATCCCAAGGCCTAAAGCCAGAAGCAAATAGCTCGAAGACCTATGCCCAAATCCCGAATGCCAAAGCCTGAAGCCTCATCCCCGAAACTCGAAGCCCCATGCTCAAATCCTAAAGCCTAAAGCCCACAACATGAAGGCTCAAGCTTGAAGCTCGAAACCCAAATTCTGAAGCCCATAGTATGAAGGGCCAAGCCAGAAGCTCAATGCCCGAAGCCCAAAGGCCTAAACTCAAAGGCTCATGTCTAAAGCTCGAAGTTCAAAGGCCCAAGACCAAAGCCTAAATCTCAAATACTAAAAGACTAAGCCTGGAGCTTGAGGCTCAAATCCCGAAGCTTCAACCTCAAAGGTCGAAGTCCCAAGACTAAAACACAAAGCATGAAGCCTAAGGCCCAAATGCCCAAGCCAAAAGTTTGAATCCCAAAGAGCAAAAGCCCATGCCAGAAGCACGAATCCTAATGGCCTAAGCCTAAAGCTTGAACACTATATGTGCAAACTAGAAGACCAAAGCCCGTAGATCATTTATGGAAACCTAAAGTTCAAATGCCGAAGGCCGATGACTGAAGCTAGAAACCCAAATTCTTAATCATGAAGCCAAAAGCCCAAGCCCATGCCCGAAGACAGAAGGCCTAAACTCGAAACTCGAGGGACGAGCCCAAAAGCCCAATGGACCAAGCCCAACCTAAAAGCCGAAGCCCAAAGCCCGAAGCTCAAAGTTTGATGGCCGAAGCTCAAAGGCTGATGGACAAAGCCAAAAGCCTAAAGGCCAAATCTAGAAGCCAAAACCTTGAAAGCCTGAGCTCTAAGCCTGAAGGCCTAAACTCGAAGGCTCATGTCTGAAGCTTAAATGCTGAAGCCGAAGCCAGAAGTCTGATGGCCAATAGCTCAAGTTCAGAGGGTTGAAGACCCAATACCTAGCCGAAAAGCCTTAAGATCAAAGATTGAACCCAAAGCCCAAAGCTCTAAACCTGATGTCTCAAACCTAAAGCCCGAATCCAAAAGCCTGAAGCCTAAAGGCCCAAGCACGAAGCATGAACCACGAACCTCGATGGCTTATGGTCTAAGCCGAAGCTCAAAACCTGAATCCCAAGGCATGAAGCCTAAAGTCCAAAGCCTGAATGCTATAGCCTAAAGCTTCATGCTCGAAGCCTCATCCCCGAAACCCAAAGCCCCAAACTCAAATCCCAAAGCCTGAAGCCTAAAATATGAAGGCTCAGGCTTGAAGCCCAAAACCCAAATCTCGAAGCCTAAAGTGCGACGAAGCCAAAGTGTGAAGGGATAAGCCAAAAGCCCAATGCCTGGCGTCCTAAGCTCAAAGCCTTAAGCCCAAATCCTGAAGCCAAAAGGTGTAACCTAAAGCCTATATCATGAAGCTCAATGATCGTAGATCAAAGCTTGAAGTTCGAAGCTCAAAGATCAAATCCCGAAGGCTCAAGTCCAAAGCCCGATGTTCAATCACAAAAACCTCAAAGCCTGAAGGTTGAAGACCAAAATTTGAACCCGCAAGCTCGAATGCTGAAGCTCGAACCCAAAGCTTAAGGCCTGAATCCCGAAGTCACTATTAGTAAAGTCTGAAGCTCAAATCCTAAAGCCAAAGCCCGAACAACTGAAGCCCAAACCACTAAAGACTAAGCCTAAAGGCTGAAGCCTAATGGCCTAAGCATAAAGACAAAAGCCCGATGGACGAATGCCCAAGGCCGAAGCCCAAAGCTCAAAAACCAAAGCCCAAAAACCAAAGCCCAAGCACAAAGGGTCATGCCCAAAGCCCGAAGGTCCATGCCAGAAGCCTGTAACTTGAAGCCCCAAGCCCAAAGCCTGCGGCCAAAGCCCAAGCTTGATGCCAAAATCCCAAAAGCCCAAAGACAAATTGCAAAACCAACGCTCGAAGTCCATGCCAAAAGCCTAGAACCCGAAGCCCAAAGTTTGAAGGTTAAATCCCAAACCCCGAAGCCTAAAGGGTAAATCCTAAAGCCCAAAGGCCCAAGCTCGATTCCTAAACATCGAAGGACCCAGCCTAATGCCAAAGGCCAAAAGCCCCAGGCCAAAAGCCAATGGACGAAAGCCTAAGCCCATAGCCTGAAACTTGAATCAAACTTGAATCAAAGTCCAAAGGCCAAAGGCCAATTGCTGAAGCCTAAAGCCTAAAAGCCTGAAGCTCGGAAGCCCAATGACCGATGGCCTAAGCTTAAATCCTGAATCCAAAAGTTCGAAGGCCCAAGCGCAAAACCTAAACCCCAAATACTGTAAGACTATGCCCGAGCACGAAGCACAAATACAAAGGCTCAAGCATAAAGGCCCAAGCCCAACCAAAAAGCCGAAGCCCAAAGCCTAAAGCCCAAACTCAAAAGCTTGAAGGACTGAGCTCTAAGCCAGAAGGCCTAAACTTGAAGGCTCAAGTCCGAAGCTAGAATGGTGAAGCCCAAAGACTGAAAGCCAAAAGCCCAATGTTAGACGGTCAAATACCAAAGATCGAGCTCAGAATCTTGAAGGTCAAAGCTCAAACCCAAAGTTTAAGGCCTGAATCCCAAAGACCAATCCTATATCCCGAAGCCCAAAGCCCAATACTTGAAGCCCAAATCCAGAATCTTATACCCCGAAACATAAAGTGCGAAGGCCAAAGGGCCAATGTGGAAGCCTAAAACCTAAAGTCGAATGCTTAAGCTTAAAGGCCTAAGCTTGAATCCTGAAGCCCGAAGTTCGAAGGCCCAAGCCTGAAGCCTGAACTCCAAATACTAAAAGACTATGCCCGGGGCCCGAAGCTCAAATCCCACATCTTCAAACTCTAAGGCCAAATGCCAAATCCAAAAATACAAAGCATAAAGCCTAAAGCCCAAATGCCCAAGCCTGAAATTTGAAGCCCAAACTAAAGTTCGAATCTTGTTGGGCTTTGGGCTTTATGTTGGGGCCTTTAGTTATCGGGCTTCAAGATTCCTGTTTGAGCATTCGAGTTTTGGGCTCAGTTTTGAGCCTTTGTGCTTCAAACTTTGGGCTACGAGTTTTGGGGTTTAGGATGGGGCTTTTGGGCTATTGGCTTTAGGCTTTGGGCTTGGGCCCTGATCTTCAAGTTTTAGTCTTTGGGCTTTGGTTTGGGCTATTGGGCTTTGGGATTAATGCTTTAGGCCGCCGAGCTTTTGGCTTTTGGCATGGGTCTTCGAATTTTAAGATTCAGGTTTGGGCCATTGGGCGTGGAACTTTGGGATGGGGCCTTTGGGCTAGGCCTTTGGGCTTCAGGCATCCCGTTTGAGCCTTTTGGCTACACTCTTCGGGCTTCGGTCTTTAAGCTTGCACATAAAGGGTTCAAGCTTCAGGATTAGGCCATCAGGATTCGAGGTTCATGCATGGGCTTTTGCGCTTTGGGCTTCAAACTTCAGGCTTGGGCATTTGGGCTTTAGGTTCGTGCCTTTTATTTTAGGCTTGGGCCTTTCGCCTTTGAGTTTGATGCTTAAGGATTTGAGCTTGGGGCTTTAGGCTTAGTCTTTCAGTATTTAGGGTTCAGGCTTCAAGCTTTGGAATTCAAGCTTATGTGTTCGGTCGTTGTGCTTTGATCTCCAAGCCTTCGGGATTCGAGCTTCGTATTTAGGCCTTGTGGCTTCGAGCTTGGGCTGGCTTTTGGCTTAGGAATTTAGGATTCTAGCTTCAGCCATTCGCCTTCAGCCTTCGAGCTTCAAGCTTTGGGCTATGGTCTTCAGGGTTTGGTCTTCAGGCTAGTTCAAGCTTCATGCTTAGGCCATCAAGATTTGAGTTTCAGGCATGGTCTTTTGTGCATTGTGTTTTAAGCTTCATGCTTGGGCATTTGGTTTTTAGGCTTCATGCTTTGTTTTTTAAACTTCAGCTGTTGACATATGAGTTTGAAGCTTCGGGATTTCAGCTTCAACTTTGGGCTTAGTTTTTTGGTATTTGGGGTTCATGCTTCAGTCTTCGGCCTTTAAATTTCGTGCTTTGGGATTTAAGCTTAGGCCTCGACCGTTGAGCTTCAGTTTTTGGGCTTGGCTTTTCGGCATTAGTTTTTGGGCTGAACCTTTATGCTTTAGTCTTCAGCATTGGGCCTTTGGCCTTCGAACTGTGGGCTTCAGGACATAAAACTCTGGTTTTGAGCTTCAGGCTTTGAGCTTTGGGCTTTGAGCTTTGGGCTTTGGGCTTTGGGCATTGAGCTTTGGGCTTGAGCCTTCGATGTTTAGGTTTTGAGTTTCGAACTTCAAGCTTGGGTCTTCGGGCTTTGAGATTAAGCTCAGGCATCAGGGTTTAGGCTTTGGCCTTTGAACTTTGGGCTTTGTGTTCTTGGATTTGGGCATGGACCTTTGAGCATGGTTTTGCAGCATTGATCTTCAGGCTTTAGGATTCAGGCATCAAGCTTGGGCCTTCCGGTTGCGGGAATAGGCCTTTGTCCGTTGGGCTTTGAGCTTGGTACTGCAAGCTTCAGACTTCCGGTGTGGGCCTTCGGGCTTGGGCTTTGGGCATCGGGCTTCAGGATTCGAGGTTGGTCATTCGTCTATCGGACTTTGGCCATTAGGTTTAGGCCATCACGCTTCAGCATTTAGGCTTAGTGTTTAGTGGATTGTACTTCAATTTTATGAATTTAGCCTTCTGATTTTGGGACTAAGGCTTCAGCCTTTAGGCTTTGTAGTACAGGTTTTAGGCTTTAGGATTTGAGCTTTAGACTCTGGGAATTGTGCTAGAGTCTTGGTGCTTTGGGAATTGGGCCTTTAGCTTTGGGTTTGAGCTTTGACCTTCAAGCTTTCGAGCATGGTCTTGGGCCTTCGAACTTCTGGCGTTGAGCTTTTGTGCTTCGATTTTACAAATTTGGCTTTCCGATTTTGGGATTGAGGCTTCGGTCTTTAGGATTTGAGCTTTAGACTCCGGAAATTGTGCTTGAGTCTTGGGGCTTCGGGATCGGGCTTCAGGATTTGGGCCTTATGCTTTGGGTTTGAGCATCGACCTTCAAGCTTTCGGGCATGGTCTTGGGCTTTTGAACTTTTGGCGTTGAGCTTTTGGCCTTCGAGCTTTGAGCTTCAGGCAAACATTTGAGCTTCGGGCTTGAGCATTTGATCTTCGGACTTGAGCCTTCGATCTTTGGCCTTCTGGCTTAGAGCTCAGGCCTTCAATCTTTTCTCTTCAAGCTTAGGTCTTTTGGCTTCTAGCTTTGGCCATCATGCTTTGAGCCTCGGGGTTTGGGCTTTGGGCTTTTGCCTGGGGCTGTGGGCTTGGGTTTTCTGATCTCAAACTTTAGGCTTGTGCCTTCAAGCTTGGAGGTTCGAGCTTCGAGTTTCATTTTTTGGTCTTGTGACTTCGGGCATGGGCCTTCGGGCTTTTGGCTTCAGGCTTAAGAATTTGGGCTTCTAGCTTTGGCCAATGGGCTTTGGCCTTCCAGCTTCAGGCCTCGAGCAACAGTCTTCAGGCTTCGGTCTTCATGCTTGCACAAATAGAGTTCAAGCATCGACCATCGGGATTCGAGCTTCAGGCATGGGATTTTGCGCTTTGGGCTTCAAGCTTTAGGCTTTGGTATTTGGGCTTTAGGCATCATGCTTTGTATTTTGGGCTTGGGCCTTTGGCCTTTGAGTTTTAATCTTTGGGATTAGAGCTTTTGGCTTTGGGCTTTGGGCTTTGGGCTTTGACTTTTTGTGTTCAAGGTTCGGACTTTGGCCTTCGAACTTTGTGCTTCAGGCTTTGGCCTTCGAACTTTGTGCTTCAGGCTTTGGCCTTCAAACTTCATGCTTCAGGCTTCGGCATTTGACCTTTGGCCTTTGGCCTTTGAACTTTGTGGTTTAGGCTGTAAGATTTGGGCTTTGACTTTTTGTCTGTGGGGTTCAGGGGTTCGGGCTTCGGCCTTCGAACTTTGTGCTTCAGACTTTGGCCTTCAAACTTCGTGCTTCAGGCTTTGGCCTTCGAACTTTGTGCTTCAGTCTTTGGCCTTCAAACTTTGTGCTTCAGGCTTCGGCATTTGGCCTTTGGCCTTTGGCCTTTGAACTTTGTGGTTTAGGCTGTAAGATTTGGGCTTTGGGCTTTTGGCTTTGGGTAATGAGCTTTGGGCGGCCAAAGGCCTTTGAATTTTGTGGTTTGGGCAATAAGATTTTAGATTCGGGCTTTGGGCTTTGGGTAACGAGGTTTGGGCCTGGGCCACAGATGTTTAGGCTTCGAGCTTCGGACTTTGAGCTTGGTCATTCGGGCTTTCAGATCTAAGCTTCGAACTTTGGGTTCGAGCTTCAACATTCAAGCTTCGGGCTCTGTCTTGGGTGTTTGACCTTTTGGTGTTCAGCTTTTGGGCCTTGGGCTTCGGGCATGTCCATTCGAGCTTCGGTCAACAGCCTTTGAGTTTAGGCCTTCTGGCTTGGAGCTCAGGCTTTCAAGCATTCTTAGGTCTTTGGGCTTTGGGCCTGGGCTTTGGGATTGGGCTTTGGGCTTTGTGCCTGGGCCTTCTGATCTCGGGCATTAGGCTTGGACCTTCAAGCTTGTGCCTTTGGGCTTTGGGTTTCAAGCTTTGAGTTTAGCCTTGTGGCTTGGGCCTTCAGACTTTTGGCTTCAGGTTTAAGAATTTGGGCATCTAGCTTTGGCCATAGGCCTTCGGCCTTTGAGTTTCAGTCTTCGAGATACGGTCTTCGGGCATCAATTTTCAAGTTTGCTCATAGTGGGTTCAAGCTCCAGGCTTAGGCCATCAGGGTTCTTGCTTTAGGCATGGGAGTTTTCGCTTTGGGCTTTACACTTTAGGCTTGGGCATTTGGGATTTCGGCTTTGGGCATTGAGCTTTAGGCCTGGGCCATCGATGTTTAGGCTTAGAGCTTCGAATGTTGAGTTTGGGCATTCAGGCTTTAAGATTTAAGCATCAGGCTTCGGGGTTTAGGCATTGGCCTTCGAACTTTGGGCTTCGGATTCTAGGCTTTGGGCATGGACCTTCGAGTTTTGGTATTGCAATTTCGGTCATTGGGCATTAGGATTTAGGCATCAAGCTTGGGCCTTCAGGTTGCGGGCTTGGGCCTTCGGTCATCAGGATTTGGGCTTGGGACTTTGAGCTTTAGGCTTCGAGCATAGACCTTTTGGGCTTTGGGCATGACCTTTCGGGCTTGGTCTTTGGGCTTCGGGCTTCAAGCTTAAGGTTTCGAGCTACGGTCATCAAGCATGTGCATGGAGGGTTCAAGCTTCATGCCTAGGCTATTAGGATTTGAGCTTCAGGTAGGGGCTTTTGCGCTTCGGGCTTCAAATTTCAAGCTTGTGCATTTGGGCATTAGGCCTTATGCTTTATTTTTAGGCTTTGGCATTTGGCCTTAGAGTTTGAAACTTCATGATTTGAGCTTCGAGCTCTGACCACAGTCTTTGGGCTTCAAGCTTTGGGGTTGGGCCTTCGAACTTCGAGCTTCAGGATTCAAGCTTAGGCATTCAGTCATTGGGCTTCGGTCTTTAGGCTTGGGCTTTCAGGCTTTAGGATTCAAGCCTTCAAGCTTTAGACTTTGACATTGGCCCTTTGGCCTTCACACTCTGTGCTTTGGGCTTCAAGCATTGGGCTTTGTGCGTTGAGCCTTAGGCTACAAGCCTCAGTATTCGGGCTTTAGGCTTTGGTCTTCGGGCTTCAATTTTCTGGCTTGGGCCTTTTGATTTCGTTCTTCAAGATGCAGGCTTGGGCCTTCGTGATCCATACTTCAAGCTTCAAGCTTCGATCTTTAGGCTTTTGATTTTGGTCGATGAGATTCGAACTTTAGAAATATAGTCTGGGACTTTGGGCTGCTGGCTTGGGCCTTTGGTCTACGTGTTTCAAGTGTCATGCATCAAACTTGGGCCTCGGGCTTTGACCTTCGAGCTTGGCCTCAAGCATTGGGCTTTAGGCTTGGTCTTTCAGGCTTCGGGCTTTAGGCTTGATCCTATAGGCTATTGGTTTTAGGGTTTAGGCTAGTGCTGATAGACCTAAAGCCAAAACTTGATGGCCTGAACTCGAAACCAGAAGGCCTAAACTTGAAGGCTCAAGTCCGAAGCTCGAACACTCAAGCCCGAAGGCCGAAGGCCAAAAGCTCAATGGCAGATGGTCGAAAACCAAAGATTGAGCACGAAAGCTCGAAGGTCGAATCTCGAACCCAAGGCTTAAGTCCCAAATTTCGAAGCCCAATCCCAATGCCCGAAGGCTCAAGGACAACTCCTGAAGTATAAAGCTCAAATGCTAAAGCCCAAAATCTAAAGCATGGAGCCCAAAATCTAAAGCATGGAGCCCAAAGACGAAAATTGGAAGGCCAAAGCCCGAAAATTGAAGCCCAAACTACTCCCAAATGCTGAAGCCTGATGACCTAATCCCAAAGGCCAAAGCTCGACTGACAAAAGCCTAAGCCCGAAACACGAAGCCCGAAGCCCAAGGCCAAAGGGTTAGGCCTAAAACCAAACCCCCATGCTGGAAGCCTAAAGCTTAAAGTCTTAAGCCCAAATCCCAATGCCTGAAGCTTGAATCCAGAGTCTTATAGCCCGAAGCACAAAGTGCAAAGGCCAAAGGGCCAATGTCAAAGCCTAAAGCCCAAAGGGCCAATGTCAAAGCTTAATGGCCCGAACCCTGAAGCCCGAAGGCCTAATCTTGAATCTTGAAACCCGAAGTTCGAAGGCCCAACCCCAAATACTGAAGCCTCAAATCCTGAAGCCTCAAAATACAAAACATGAAGCCTAATGCCAAAATGTCCAAGCCTGAAATTTGAAGCCCAAAGAGCAAAAGCCCAAGTTTGAAAGTTCGAATGCTGATGGCCTAAGCCTGAAGTGTGAACCCTTTATGTGCATGCTTGAAGATGAAAGCCCGAACACCGTAGCCTGAAGCCCGAAGCTTGAAGGCCGAAGGCCGATGGCCAAAGCTAGAAGCCCAAATTCTTAAGCCTAAAGCAGAAAATCTGAAGGCCCATGCCCGTAGCAACAAGTCCTGAACATAAAACCCAAAGCCCAAAGCCTAATGCCCGAGATTAGAAGGCCAAAGCCCAACCTGAAAGCTAAAGCCTAAGAGCTGAAGCCCAAAGATCAAAAGTCGATGGCCAAAGCCAAAAGCCTAAAGACCTAAGCTTGAAGCCAAAACTTGAGGCCTGAGCTTGAAGCTAGAAGGCCTAAACTTGAAGGCTCAAGTCCGAAGCTCGAACGCACATGCTCGAAGCCTAAAGGCCAAAAGCTCAACGGTAGAAGGTCAAAAACCCAAGATTGAGCCCGAAAGCTCGAAGGTCGAAGCTCAAACCCAAAGCTTAAGTCCCAAATCCTGAAGCCCAATCCCAATGCCCAAAGGCTCAAGGACAATTCCCGAAGGCCCAAGCCTAATGCCCGTGATTAAAAGACCAAAGCCCACCCTGAAAGCTGAAGCCCAAAGGCCAAAGCTCAAAGCTCAAAGGCTGATGGCCAAAGCCAAAAGACTAAAGGCCTAAGCCTGAAGCCAAAAACTTAAAGCCAAAAGCTTGAAGTCCTGAGCTCTAAGCCAGAAGGCCTAAACTTGAAAGCTCAAGTTCAAAGCTTGAATGCTAAAGCCCGATGCCCGAAGGACCAAGACCGAAGCCCGAATCCCGAAGCCCAAAGTTTCAGGATTTGGGCTTCGGCCTTTGGGCTTTGAGTTTGGTCCTTCGGGCATTAACTTTCGAGCTACCAATTTCTGGCAATGTGATTCAGTCGTGGGCCTTTAGGGTTTGGAATTTGGGATTAGGCATTCAAGCTTTTAGCTTTAGGCTTCAAGCATGGGCCATCGAGCTTTGGGCTTTGGATTTTGAGCTGAAGGCATCAGGCGTGGACTTTTGGTTATCGGGCATCAGGCTTCAGGCTATGAGCTTTGTGCATCAGGCTTCAGGAAGCAGGCTTCGGGCTTGGGGCTACGTGCTTGACCCTTTAGGCTTTGAACTTATTGCTACAAGCTTTAGGATTTGGCATTTGGGCATTGGGCTTCGGCCTTGAGGCCGAACGAGCTTCAGGTTGGGGCATTCAAACTTCAGGCTTCAAGCTACAGGCTACGGGTTTTAAGCATGGGCCTTCACATGTTCAGGCTTCTAGCGTGGGATTTCGCTCTTGAATATCGGGCTTTAGGCTTGGGCCTTTCGAGTTCAATCTTTGCACTAGGGCCTTCGGGCTTGAGGCATCGAGAAGCACGAAGGCCTAAGCCCAGAGCACGAAGGCCAAAAGTCAAAGCCCAAAGCCCAAAATTGGAAGGCTGAAATCCGAAGGCTAAAGCTAGAAGGATAAAGCCCAAAAGCCTAAATCTCGAAGCTCGAAGGTCGAAGCTCAAAGTCTGAAAACCCAAGCACAAGCCCGAAAGCCAAAGGCTGAACACATATGCCCAAAGCCCGTAACCTGAAGTCCAATGACCTAAGATAATCCCAAGCCTAAGGCCTAAAGCCTAAAGCCACACAGCCCCAACCAGAGGGACGAAATTTTTAGCTCGAAACCCAAATGCTGAAGCCCAAAGCAGAATGCCTAAACCTGAAGGCTAAAGCCCTATATTCTTAAGCCTGACTCTAAAAGCCCAAAGCCCAAAGCCCAAGCATAAAGCCACAAGGCCTAAACTCGAAACCCGAAGGACGAATCCCAAAGCCCAAATGCCCAAACATGAAAGCCGAAGCCCGAAGCTTAAAGGCTGATGGCTAAAGCCAAAAGCTTAAAGACCTAATCTTGAAGGCAGAACCTTGAAGGCTAGGTCTCTAAGCCAGAAGGCCAAAACTCTAACCTTGAAGGCCTGAGCTCTAAGCCAAAAGGCTTAAACTCGAAAGCTCATGTCTAAAGCATGAATGCTGAAGCCTGAAGCTAGAAGCCCAAAGGGTAAAAGCTCAAGTTCAGAAGGTCGAAGACCCAATACCGAGACCTTCTGGCTCGAACTCCCAAACCTGAAGTCCCAAGCTTAAAACCTGAAGCCAAAAACCTGAAGTATGAAGCACGAACCAAGATGGCTTAATGTCTAGGGCGAAGCCCGAAGGCCCAAGCTCAAAACTTAAATCCCAAGGCCTAAAGCCAGAAGCCAATAGATCGAAGACCTATGCCCAAATCCTGAATGCCAAAGCCTGAAGCCTCATCCCCGAAACTCGAAGCCCCATGCTCAAATACCAAAGCCTCAAGCCCACAACATGAAGGCTCAAGCTTGAAGCTCGAAACCCAAATTCTGAAGCCCATAGTATGAAGGGCCAATCCAGAAGCTCAATGCCGGAAGCCGAAAGGCCTAAACTCGAAGGCTCATGTCTAAAGCTTGAAGTTCAAAGGCCCAAGACCAAAGCCTAAATCTCAAATACTAAAAGACTAAGCCTGGAGCTCGAGGCTCAAATCCCGAAGCTCCAACCTCAAAGGCCGAAGTCCCAAGACTAAAACACAAAGCATGAAGCCTAAGGCCCAAATGCCCAAGCCGAAAGTTTGGATCCCAAAGAGTAAAAGCCCATGCCAGAAGCACGAATCCAAATGGCCTTAGACTAAAGCTTGAACACTCTATATGCAAACTAGAAGACCAAAGCCCGTAGATCATTTCCGGAAACCTAAAGTTCGAATGCCGAAGGCCGATGACTGAAGCTAGAAGCTCAAATTCTTAATCATGAAGCCAAAAGCCCAAGCCCATGCCCGAAGACAGAAGGCCTAAACTCGAAACTCGAGGGACGAGCCCAAAAGCCCAATGGACCAAGCCCAATGGACCAAGCCCAACCTAAAAGCCGAAGCCCAAAGCCCGAAGCTCAAATTCTGATGGCCGAAGCTCAAAGGCTGATGGCCAAAGCCAAAAGCCTAAAGGCCAAATCTAGAATCCAAAACCTTGAAAGCCTGAGCTCTAAGCCTGAAGGCCTAAACTCGAAGGCTCATGTCTGAAGCTTGAATGCTGAAGCCAAAGCCAGAAGTCTGATGGCCAATAGCTCAAGTTCAGAAGGTTGAAGACCCAATACCTAGCCGAAAAGCCTTAAGATCAAAGCTTGAATCCAAAGCCCAAAGCTCTAAACCTGATGTCTCAAACCTAAAGCCCGAATCCAAAAGCCTGAAGCCTAAAGCACAAAGCATGAACCACGAACCTCGATGGCTTATGGTCTAAGCCGAAGCTCAAAACCTGAATCCCAAGGCATGAAGTCTAAAGTCCAAAGCCCGAATGCTATAGCCTAAAGCTTCATGCTCAAAGCCTCATCCCCGAAACCCAAAGCCCCAAACTCAAATCCCAAAGCCTGAAGCCTAAAATATGAAGGCTCAGGCTTGAAGCCCAAAACCCAAATCTCGAAGCCTAAAGTGCGACGAAGCCAAAGTGTGAAGGGATAAGCCAAAAGCCCAATGCCTGACGTCCTAAGCTCAAAGCCTTAAGCCCAAATCCTGAAGCCAAAAGGTGTAACCTAAAGCCTATATCATGAAACTCAATGATCGTAGATCAAAGCTTGAAGTTCGAAGCTCAAAGATCAAATCCCGAAGGCTCAAGTCCGAAGCCCGATGTTCAAACACAAAAACCTCAAAGACTGAAGGTTGAAGACCAAAATTTGAACCCGCAAGCTCGAATGCTGAAGCTCGAACCCAAAGCTTAAGGCCTGAATCCTGAAGTCACAATTAGTAAAGTCTGAAGTTCAAATCCTAAAGCCAAAGCCTGAACAACTGAAGCCCAAACCACTAAAGACTAAGCCTAAAGGCTGAAGCCTAATGGCCTAAGCATAAAGGCAAAAGCCCGATGGACGAATGCCCAAGGCCGAAGCCCAAAGCTCAAAAACCAAAGCCCAAAAACCAAAGCCCAAGCACAAAGGGTCATGCCCAAAGCCCGAAGGTCCATGCCAGAAGCCTGTAACTTGAAGTCCCAAGCCCAAATCCCAAAAGCCCAAAGACAAATTGCAAAACCAACGCTCGAAGTACATGCCAAAAGCCTAGAACCCGTAGCCCAAAGTTCGAAGGCTAAATCCCAAACCCTGAAGCCTAAAGGTTAAATCCTAAAGCCCAAAGGCCCAAGCTCGATTCCTAAACATCGAAGGACCCAGCCTAATGCCCAAGGTCCAAAGCCCCAGGCCAAAAGCCAATGGACGAAAGCCTAAAGCCCATAGCCTGAAACTTGAATCAAACTTGAATCAAAGTCCAAAGGCCAAAGGCC
>JAEMOT010004264.1:0-21767 GCA_019297695.1 Apostasia ramifera | reverse complement strand
AGAGTGCCAGCAAGAGGGCACCACCCTGACTCTATCCATACAGACTTTAGGCAGCGCGTTCACTAGTGTCATGGTTCGCATGCCAGGACCCACATAAATGTTCGCGTCCCAGCATGCGGGGGGCTAATGTTGACATGTGGCTCCAGCGCTGCATCACAGCCATACACGTGGCACTCCTTTATTTTGAACATCATGCACTACCCTCGTGAGTGAGGTTTGGGACCTCTAACCTCTAACCTCGTGGGTGAGGTTTGGGACCTCTACCCTCTCCCCTCGTGGGTGAGGTTTGGGACCTCTACCCTCTCCCCTCGTGGGTGAGGTTTGGGACCTCTACCCTCTCCCCTCGTGGGTGAGGTTGGGACCTCTAACCTCTAACCTCTTGCATGACCCTTGTTCAAACAGCTCTCCCAACTACATCAGGCATGATGTTTCTCAGCTATACCATCACTGTCAACATGCTCTGGCTGCACCATTTTCATTGCAGCATACTTCTTCCAGACACGCAAACCAAAGGTCCGCATGCCCCAGCAATCACGAATCCCCAGAAAAGGTACTAATATTAAAAGATATCGTCCTTCCTTCTCAGCTGCAGGCCTCTCCGGTGGCAGGCAAGCGGCGCGGTTCCAGAGCCTGTCCATCACCTTTTCTCCGGAAAACCAGGATAAAGCTGCATCACCTGCTGCCTACAAATATCAAGGAGCAGGCTTCAAGAAAAAAGGAAGGGGGGGAAGAAAGGTCACTGGCTTCATCCACCATTACTGGCCTTCTCCAAGACTGACGAAGGAGGAGGACTGACCTCAAGAAGAGCAGAACTCCTCTATCACCTCTTGTAAAACTGGAGCTTGAGAATAAGAAAAGCACTCTCTTTCTCCTGCTTTTTCTCTCTTCCTCTTGTAAGCTTTTTGTATTAGCTCTCATGGCTACCTTCATCCATTAGTGAAACTTGTTCGCTGATCGTCCGGTGGACGTAGGGGATTTTCTCCCTGAACCACCTTAAATCTCTGTGTATTTCTCTGGATGCTGTGAGCTAATCTTCTCCCTGAGCCTCCGTTAACAGGCTCACCTCCTTTGCGCGCCGCCGTCTCCCGGAACTCTCTTTCTTTGGTGTTTCTCGGGATCCACACATCCTACGTCAACATTACATGGGCTCTTCTGCAAGTCTTTTTGTTACTTTCTGGAACCTCAAAGACCATAAGAATCGAGTCCAATGTACTTTTTTTAATGGAATTTGTTGATATCTAGGCACTGCATTCTAACATTGTTTTTAGTCGATATGTAATCAAACAACAGAAAAAATTGCAGCGCCTGCCATTGATAGTGAAGGGAAGAAAAGAGAGCAGCATAATTTTGTTTTGCGTCATCTTCCTTTGATAGATAACGGCAGGTCAGTCACAGCATAAAACTTCCCCAAGTATCTTATATTGAGCTTTATTCTATTTATTGTATTTGTTCTGTTGCTTTTTTGTCAAGAAATCCATGTTGTTGTTGCTTCTTTCTTTCTTATCTTTTTGGTTAAATTCATGCTTTAATATAGAGTGATATGAGGGTTTCCCACAGTGATTTCATGTTGAATTACTCGAACTTTTCTTTTTCAATACTGAATATGGAAGAAATCCATTGTTGAACTTTAGAACGTACGTAGCTTTTCCCCCTATTGCGTCATCCGTGTAGTACCAGAAGTACATATTTGCATGTCAATCTCAAATCAAGGAAAGTTGATTATCAAGTTGAAAGGACAATTTTATGATACTTCTATCTTCTTCAGTTATGTAAAATGGGAATGGTATTGAGTAGCCGAGTAATAAAACATTTATCTGATGGATTAATTGAGATTTAGATGCTTAGATGGACCTTTTTTTTAATGTTTTGTAGGTGTTTTATATATGCAATAAGAAGATGATTGTTTATAATATTTCTGTCTCACGAGATATGTTAAATAGGAATGGTGTTGAGTTGCTGAGTCGTAAAACATTCATCAGATATAGTTGAGATTTAAATGCTTAAATGGACTTTTTTGTGCATCGCTTACGTTGAGTGGGTTACATGAATATGATTGTATGAGGGAGAGGGTGGAGGTGGCACCTACCATAGATAAGATGAGGGACATATGGTGATTTGTCTATGTTCATCTTTGATTTCTAGGGCCCCATTACATACTAACAGTTGTTAATGGAATGAATAATAGAGAACTTCTGTGTGAGTGCAGCGTATATAATTGCTATCAGTAAGGGAATTTTTGACTAAATGGCTTTTGGGTTCTTGAGGATTGAGTTGCATTGCTCTATGATTTGTGTTTCTTGAATCATCACACCAAAATCCCCTGGGTACTGATAACTGATGTTCATTTGTCTATTCTACAGTTATATTAAGATGAAATCTCCTGCAGCTTATATTCTTTCCTGAGGTCTCAATGATTTTTTTTTTTTTGGACCGTTGTGGTATTGTGTAATTATATATATACAAACCATAGAAAGCCTAAATTCTTCTGCAAATATAAAGTAACCGTCATGATAATTATTGTTTCATATTAAATACCATTTTCCAAGTTATTATAATATATGCAACCATTGTAATACAAATCATCAGAAATTCAAGATAATAACATCAACAATGATATTCGTGAATCAAAGCAGGATACATCTCAATCTGCATTATATATATATATGTGTGTATGTGTGTATGTGTGTGTAGTGTGTGTGTACGTGTGTGTATGCGTCTGCCTGGGTTGGGGTTACCCTGCCAATGAAAAGAAGCTTTCAGGGTTCTTAAAAAAAAAAAAAAAGTTAATAGCAATTGAGTCCTTTTAATTTTTAAATTATAATATAAATAGATTTATTTGTATATTATCTCAAATTAGAGAATCAATTTAGAGATGTTTGGTTCATATCTATAAATAATTTTATATAAAATTGTAGTATTATTAATTAAAAGATGATATTTAGATGTTATGATATTTAGATTATATGACATAATATTAAGATAACAATGAACCAAACGCCCTAATTTAGAAATTGAGGAGATCTATTTGCATGTACGTCTAAATTAGAGGAACCTAATTGCTATTAACACATAAAAGTGTGTTCAGCTGATTGAATAATTAAAAAAAAAGTTTCAAATCCTAATTGGAAAAGCACTTGGGATCCAATGGTGCCAATATCTGTTACATTCATTTCAATTTATGTAGTTTTGATAAATGTAGATATCACACGCATATCATACAAAACATTAACAATATTTCATATCATTTTTGAAATCACAGGGAAGAGTTCTCACAGGTAAGTTTCACTATGGAGGACTTGGCCAAAAATTCACATCAAGATCGTTCTGGAGCAGAGTTGCTATATTTATAGTACTTTAAAAGTTGACGCAAAGAATGACAAGATTTTTTTTTTTTTTTTTTTTTCTGAAAAATGGCAAGCCATAGCATTAAAGACAAGAGTCTTTTGATGGCTTCAGTAATGCTGATCAGTGAGGATCCACAGTATAGTTAGGTGCGTGTTACTTCTTGAAAGTTGCGAATAAAGTTAGTTATTATGTTGGAATATATGAGGAATGTGATATAAGGTTAGTTATTATGTTGAGATATGTGAAGGATGTGATATAAGTTAGTTATTATTTTAGTAATGTATGTAGGATGTGAAATAAATTTAATTTTTAATATTAAATTTTATGTGTGATGTGATATACCTGGTTAAAATTAAATCAGATTAATTTTTAACAGTAAAATAAACGGGGCTTGAATGATTAATAATAACAATAAACTCCTTGTGTGGCCAGCTAAACTGAACCGGTATATCAATGTAGTGTTGTTCAGCAGCCGCCTCACTAAATCTTGTTATTTCTCAATTGTGATCGCTTGATCAATTGTAATACGTTCGATATTTATTGGCAATGACATTATAGATGCACGCTGAAGCATCACTTTGCAGTCTTCATCATCTTCAATAAGCCTTGTCTTGTATAAATATGTATCAGAATACTTATAGACGATTTTAATATCAAAATATTCAGATCTAAACTCATGATCTGAAACATATTATTTTTAACATTTTGTAAATTGTTATTAACATTAAATTTTACTGCCTTCACTTTTCTATCTTTATAATTTGGACATTTTTTTATTAATAAAATATATTTTTTTGTTAAGGTTGACAGTTATATAAATAGCAAAATTTGTTATCAAAATTTATATGTACAGAATAAATAATTTAATGTAATTGAAATTAATAATATTATAATTATTAAGAATTGATATGCTATAAAATATAAAATATAAATAATTTTAAGGCCTTGTTTGGTGTGAGGATTAAAACATGACTAAAATAGTACTAGTTTAAAAAATAATAATAATAATAATAAATAAATTATTTTAATTATTTTACATAAATTTTAATATAAAAAATAATATTTTACTTCACATATTCAATAATTTTTAATAAAAATATAAATTTTATTTCATATTTTAGATCAAAATATTCCATTTAAATATTTTGATCTAGAATGTGGAATAAAGTTGATATTTTTATTTTAAATTATTGAGTATGTAAAGTAAAATAATATTTTTTATATTTGAATTTGTGTAGAATGATTTAAAAAATTTATTTATTATTATTATTGTTATTTTTTAAATTAGTATCATTTTGGTCCTGTTTTGGTCCTCGCGCCAAACAAGGCCTTACATTAGTAGATTATTAGATATTGTTTATGATTTTATTCTTGATCTCTCATTATAAAGAATATATAGTAAAATATAATATAGGGGGATTTATATTAAATATCAAAATTATGTGTTTCATTCAAATATTTTAAAATTATATATGTCACACTCAAATTTGTATAATATTATGCGTTTTACTCAAATTTATTTAAATTTATATATCCTTTCAATAGTCATAATACATATTTAAAGGATTATTTCTCATTAGATTAAATTTAAGGTATATTATTTATAATATAATTAAACAATGCTGAAAATGGACTTAATCTCTAAATTAGGTGTGAGGCGTACAAATTTTCTAAGAATCTGAGTAAAACATGTAATTTAAGCATAATTCAATATCCTCCATATAAATTTTCTTGTTTTATATTTTTGAAAAATGGATCAAATGAATTTATATTTTTCATGAAATGAAAATAACTGGAAAATGATCACAGGAAAATGATATATAATTTATGAAAAATTCCTCAAACTCAAGCACTAATAGATAATTTACTTGCCAAAAACTTTTTTTGTGCTGAATGCTTATGAAAAACTTACCTCATTAAATGGTGTAATATTTATAAATTTTTTTTGATGTATAATATTTATAAACTTTAATGTGTTTTATAAGTGACCTAATGATAAAATCAATCACAAGTTAATTTCGAGTTAATTGGCTTCAATCTAAACTCAAATTTTTGAGTTCAAGTTGTATTTAATTCGAGTTCAGTTAAATTTATGTGATTTTGAATTAGTTTTTGTGTTGAATTTAACTTAAATTTAATTTTATTTTATAATTTAAATATTCATTTACATATAATGTATGTAAAATATAAAATTTTAGTTATATTTATATATTATATATGTATTTAAATATTAATTTTTTCAATATATATCATATAAAACATATCACATTTGTGAAAAATCTTTCTGAAAAATTTATATACATATAATTATATAAATATCAAATTACATTAATTTTATTTTAAGTCAATTAATTTCGAGTTTGTTAAATAAGAACGTGCTTTGAATTTCACACGTAATACCTTATACCCCTACCCGGCGATCTACCATGCTGACCAAGATCTCTTTTTTATTTTATTTTATTTTATTTAGAGATAATTACTCTCATGTCTATGAATTTAATACTCAATAACACACAGATTCACTTTTTTAAAATTATAACATCAGGTCTTTGAATTTTAATTAATTATTAAATGAGTCTTTTTTTATTATTATAAATTTTTAAAATTACCATTTTACTCCTCTCCCTCTCTCTCCTCTCGATCCCTGCGCACGCGAGGCAGCACGGTCGCTGGCGAGTCCGGCGGCCGTGCGGCGTGTGCAACCCACCGCGTGGTCGCCGGTGGGTCGCGCACGCCGTGCGGCCGTGCGCATACACAGTGATTGAGAGGAGAGAGAGGTTGCCTCTCTCTTTCTCTTGGTAGGTGGCGCACGACTTGCGTCGGCCTGCGCGGCCTCGCACGTGCGGGAGGATCGGGAGAGGAGAGAGAGATTAAAAAGGTAAAATTGTAATTTTAAAAATTTTTAATAATAAAAAAAACTCATTTAATAATTTATTAAAATTCAGGAATTTTAATATTATAATTTAAAAAACTTTTAAATCAGTACGTTATCAAACATAAAATTAAGAAATCTGAATGTAATTATCCCTTATTATGAAGGTTTCGCTAGCTTTCGCTAGCTAAGGAAAGGAGATAAAACTACAATTTAATGAAGGTGGACGGCTACGTATTTCCCACGTGCTCTGTTAATTTTTTTCATTTATTTATATTATCTATAATTTTAAATTTTTAACAATTTGACTTTTTTGTCCTCGGTTAACAGTCTCATAAGTCATAACAGCCTTGAGGTTATGTTATATATTAATAAATATATTAAAAATACTTAAATAAATAAATATATAAAAATAATAAAAATTAAATTTATGTAACTTTTAAATATAAAATTACTTTTATATTTAGAAAGACAGAAAAGAAGAGCTACTTCATCTGCTAGATCATACGAAAAAATACGTGATTCTAACTTTATTTATTTAAAAAAAAAAATTTAAAAATATTTTTATTAATATTTNAATATTCAAAATTTATTATAATTTTATTTTATATTTTACTTGCTTTTTAATATTAAAATAATTTTTTTTTTAAATTATAAAATAAAATATTTACTTTTTTACTCAAAAGTAAATCTTCAATTAAATAAATCTAAAAATTAATTTTATATCATATTTTATACATATTTTTTTTAAAAAAAATTATTTTATATTATAATATTAAAATATTTTTTAATTTTAAATATTTTTTAATTAAAGTAGGATAAAATTAAAATAAAATTTTAAAATTGTGGGTTAATATGACATTACGTCTCCTTTGGAAAGCTGAATATAATTTATAATTTTAAACTCGGAGGTCCCTTCGACGAAAGCATTATTAGTCGGCTGCCGGCCTAATGCAAATCCAAGTCAAACTCGATGAAGAAGAGGACGAAGATTGGGAATCCAACAGGTTAACGATGGGCGAACGGAGAGATTTTTTTACCGAGCACCGTCAAGCTGGGGCATTGACGGCCCCAGACAGGTTTGAGCTTCTTGTCAGCTTCTTCTTAATAAATCTCTGTCCAATCTCGACTTTGGCCAAGAATAGATGATTTGGTAAAGCCGGGGAAACAGCTTCATGCCCCCTTGACATGGAGAAGGATGGAGGGCATCTCGTCTTTCTTCTTCTTGTTCTTCTAACACTAGCCTTCGCCCCAGTCACAACGGAATCCGTTCGTCCGCGGCTTCCTCCTGAAGAGAGTAAAATGCCTTTTTCTCAGCTCTTTATTCTGTATTGCCTCGCCAACTGTTTGTTATACTAGGGAAGTGGGCTGTAATGAAGTTATCATTCTCTCATGTGGTCGTTTCTTTTATTCCATCAGTTGAAGCCCTCAAAAGCATTGCGAAGGCTATAAACAAAACAAACTGGAATTTCAGTGTGGATCCATGTAGCCAACAATCCGGCTGGGTCAGTCCTGATGGTCTCGATGGATTTAAGAACAGCGTCTTGTGCAGTAATTGCTCAGATGATGGAAGTGTCTGCCATGTGACCAGCATGTAAATTTTCATCCCAAAATGGAAGCAAAGATTAAGGCCTCCTGTTTCGTTTATTTCCTGTCAATTATTTGTATTTTGCAGAATACTCAAGAACCAGAACCTTGTGGGAATGCTTCCACCCGAAATGGCAAAGCTTCCATTTCTCCAAGAATTGTATGTTACCAAATATGATCTTAGTGGGAAGACTCTGGGCAACTTGGTTTCTCCCATTTGTTAATTTTAAACTCTTTTTTCGGACAGAGATCTCACACGTAACTATCTTTATGGCACAATCCCAAATGAGTGGGAAGTCCTGCCACTGGTTAATTTGTAAGTGGTGTTTTTTAATTGTTTACAAACATTTGGAAAAAACCTATTCAAACTAATTGGGAGTTGTTTTCCTTCAGCTCTGTTCTTGGTAATCAACTCTCAGGACAAATCCCTTCATGGATTGGGAATATTACCACCCTTATAAATCTGTAAGTTGAGATCTTACCGCCATGTTTGTTTGTAGGTTATTGTTAAGCATGTTAACTTTAACCCTACAGGTCACATACTACACTAATTTTAAAATTTAATTTTAATTGTATTTCTTATTTTAAAATAAAAATTAACCTTTTTATTTTCTACACACGTCACAGTAATAATTAATTATATTCACATTGTATTCACATTCCAAGATGATAATCATCAATGTTTTTTCACATCATACATAACTTTCAATATAAAAATGTATGTTGAACTTTGAATGCTTAGCATTAATTGGGTTGGATTCATTATATGCCTTTTATTTGTTTTCTAGAGCGCTTGAAGATAATCAGTTTACAGGACCTCTTCCAAAGGAGCTTGGTTATCTCCACAACTTGGAGTTATTGTGAGATTCATTTTAGCTTTCCACCTCTTCACATCAAGTTAGTTTGAAGTTTGCTTTTATTGTTGACCTTGCAGTTGCTCTATTGGTCTTGCAGTCAGTCTTCGTCAAATGCCTTTTTTGGGGAACTACCAGACACATTAAGTAACCTCACTAGCTTGAAATATTTGTATGTAGTTGGTTATTCTCTATTTGTATATTCTCTATTCTTCTCAAAATGATGGTATTAATTAGATGGTTATGGTGCAGTTTGATTCGTGGCAATAACTTTACTGGAAAGATACCAGAATATATTCAGAATTGGACACAGCTCATAAGATTGTAAGCATCATGTTCTTCTTCAATTCCTGTTCTTTGCTTTGATATTTTCTATGATGAGTAATTTGCTAGAAAGCATGAACATGACACGGGAATACAGGGACACGACACAAAGATATAGGGATATGATAGACATGCCAACACGCCATCTTCTCAAATTGTACGATATGGACTCGGCAAAAGACATCAAACGTTATAACATATTTCTATATTATTATGTAATTTCATTATGATTTTTATCAAAATTCGGCCTTAACCTATGTGTTACACAAAAAAGACAAAAAGTACATCAAGTACAAGAGGTGTACAAATCCTTTCTAAGAATCGAGCAAAAATTCTACGGCAGGGATATTCATACCACATCATTATTAATAGCAAAAGATGCAACAAAATCTGTCACCCCATTAGCAGGCCTATGTTCATGCAAGACTCTGTAAACCCTATAGGCCCACAAAACATTAGAGATATTCAAAAAATCCCATTGAGTCGTGTCACCTCTACTGGCTTGTAGAACAGTCTCCCTCCAATCATATGACCTCTACTGTATTAGGCAATTGTCTAACGAGCCTAGTTTTTAATCCTCAAGCAAAAGTTTATTATTGTTTTTTATCAATATGATAAAAGTAGCTATGAAGCTCGAAGGCTGCACAGGGACATGAGGACACTATATGACACAACACGTTGAGATGAATAGAAGTGTTCTACTTCCTTGATAATTTGCCTATTGGATAATGCTGTATTTTATGCAACAACAGAGATCTTCAAGCAACTGGTCTTGATGGGCCTATTCCTATTGGAGTTTCTCATCTGAAGAACTTGGATGACTTGTATGCAACTAGTTCAATTCTTGATTGGCTATGCTAACTGGTTTTCCATAGAGCGTGATATATATCCAAACCTTATCATATGATTTTCTTCTCTGGCAGGAGGATAAGTGACATAAATGGAAACTCAGGTTTCCCTCAATTGAAGGGTATTGAACAACTGCGATATCTGTAATCTCAATGCTCTTCCTTGTATAGAATTTAGCCTCAGTTCTCACCTTAATATTTAAGGTATCAATGGATCATTGTATAATTTTCATGCAGGACCTTAAGGAATTGTGGCATAGCTGGGGAGATTCCGCAGTTTCTGGAAGGTTTTATAAATCTCAAACGTCTGTAAGTTAAAACACTCTTGCATTAG
This sequence comes from Apostasia ramifera, assembly GCA_019297695.1. Taxonomy (NCBI): domain Eukaryota; kingdom Viridiplantae; phylum Streptophyta; class Magnoliopsida; order Asparagales; family Orchidaceae; genus Apostasia; species Apostasia ramifera. The sequence goes on along the minus strand of JAEMOT010004264.1, from coordinate 11,603 downwards.
TCAGATGATTCACTTACTTTCATATGAGCTCTAAAGACTTCATTTTATCATGTTTGAGGATCTTAAAAAAAAGGCTGAACATTTATTTTTATTGCAAAGTGTGGGCAATTGGTGGCCAAAGGATCCATACTTTCCTCTATAGGAGGCATCTAAACATGATGGCAGTGTTTTGTTCATTTTGCCCTTAAATATGAAGGCATAGTATTTCCTCATATTTGTTCATTTTGCTCTTAAATTTGAAGTAATTTAAAGCTAACTTGGTATTTTCAGAAACTTTTTTTTTTTTCCAAAAGCTTAGCTAACTTAGTATTTTGCTCTGTGGCTTTGTTTTTTGTTTTTTTTAACTTTTACTCTTTGGCTTCGTTGACATGGCTATAGAATCAATTTTATTGTATCAGTTTACAGAATGACCGAATCATATGATCCTTTTGGTGGCTTATCTTTGAAAACAGTATCGTCACACTTAGACATCTTTTGCTGATCTCAAATAGTTATGATAAGCTCTTGATGTTGAAGTTATCGTAACTCATTTTGGCCAACTGGTGACATGCTTGTATCATGGTTTTAAAACTCATGTAGCATTCTTTGGGGAATAATGAAGAAAAGCTGACTACCGGCTCATTTATTTAGTTCATTGCAGTTTTCTTTTGTTCGGTCATTGCGAGCCACTAATTTTTATTCATGTCATAACATAGTGGCAAATTTTTGCATTGCATGAAGATAGATGAGGCATAAGTGCGATGGCCATCTATTTATAATGATGTCTTGGTTTTTTTTTTTAACCTCTGAATTTTGCCAGGGATTTAAGCTTCAACAAGTTATCGGGGAAACTTTCATCGACATTTGAGAATCTTGTGCATACAAATGTGATGTACGCGATTCATAGCTATTGTTTGCAATACAATTGAAGTAAACCTTTAAATACTAATACTGGATAATGTTTTACAGGTTTCTCACTGGCAATAATTTATCTGGCCCTGTACCTGAGTGGATGTTTACCGGAAAAAATAACATGTGATTCTCTTCCCAAATTACTCATCCTTCCAAATTTCCTAGTCTTCTTCTATTTGAATTGATTATGCAAGCATTTATCTGTTGATCTCATCATTTGTAAATTTGTTGTGTTAGAATAGTATTATTCTGTGGAAGCGTTCAAATGTCCGAAAACAAGGAGCAAGAAAGCTACAAAATAAGAAGCAATAGCTTGAGAAGTAGAAGACTAAACACATATTTTGGAAATCCTTAAGGGAAAAACCAAGGGAGAAGTAAAAGCCAATAGTATTAAGGGTGTTTGGTTCAATGTTATCTTGATGCTATCTCATATTATCTAAAAAAAGTAATTGTTTAGTTTGATGATATCTTTAGATTGTATTTTAAAAAATTATGGAATTATCACTTAAAATGTGACATGTAGATGTGATGACATCTAGATAACATGACATAACATTAAGATAATATCAAACCAAATGCTCCCTAAAAAAAGTTCACAATTAATACATAGTAATAAACAAACAACTACTAACAACTAAATAACTGCACCGTAGCGCACAAGATATTTGATTGTTTCACTGCGCCAAGAGTACCTCTTTGCATTATTGATAGTGCGTATATATTGTTACCTTAACGTTGTGGTTGCTTTTGATTTGATGCGCCTACCCTCACTTGCATCCTCGATAAAGCTATTACAGGGCGTGTTTTCATCCTCATGTAAAGTGTGTTGCTTCGTTGCTACATTTTGTTGGCCATTGCCACTAGCTACTGCATCCTATATGTTTTCCAAATCAAAATCATCTCCTAGCACACCAATCAAGATACTGTGGAGGATGCAACAAGCAACTAGATCTTCACTTGTACATCTTAGGGTATGACAATATTTCCTTTAAAATTTTAAAATGTATTTTGAGAATGCTGAAGGTTGCTCTCAATTACATCCCTCGAACAAGCATGTATATGATTAAACCGCTCCCAGGAGTTGAAAGGGAATCAACCTTATGAAGCTCCTTATCCAAGGATCCTCAAGGTTTGCCAAAAGAAACCACAACAAACAAGAGATTTAAAGTCTGAAATATTATAAAATTATAATTTAGATAATATTTTGAACATAATTAAAATAATTTGTTATTTAATTTTATTGATTATAAAACTTACATATCATGTTCACTTTTTGTCCCAGATCAAAGGATAATGCCTCAAACAATAGGCTCCCTCTCAAAATACTTCCATGAATCTTTATACCCCATTTGTGAGAACCCAATGAAAGTCGCATAAGGAATGACTTACACCAAAGTTGTGTGACAAAACCCCAAACCCTGTTGCTCAAAGATAAGAGCTTCTATGGTAAACAAACTCTATGGCCTTTGAGAAGTACCATTGGAAAGCTGCATGCTGACGCTAAACTAAGTGGTCAAAAGTTGTGATTTAGTTGAGCCTAGGGAAATGGGTGTAATAGGGGAAGCAGAATATCAAGTAATGGATCCAAAGTTGGTTGACTTGACAACTTTCCTCCTAGGCTTGTTTGGTTGGAGGATAAATTTGGGTAAGGAAAGAAAATATTTTATTTTATAGAGTTCATGGGAAAGAAATTTATTTTAATATTGGAAGGTGTGTAGGATGTGAAATAAAGTTGATTTTAAGGTTACAATTTGTGTTGGATGTGAAATAAAGTTGACCTAATTTTGGGCATTTGCCAAACAAAGTCATACATAAGAAAGAACCTATAAAGCTATTTCCCAAAAAAAGACTAATGGATTTAAGGAGATCTTTAGTACAGCCCCACTTTGTTTATTCCACACATGCTCTTTTTTTCTCCATTCAATACTCTATCAGTCCAAGAGAGAGTGGGAGAGGGGAATAGCCAAAACACCTTCGCTGGCTGCTTCTTCATCTAGTGACAAAATGTCTCGTGAGCTATATGTGGTCGTGGGAGAGGAGATACCCCAAACCCCCTTAATCCACAAGGTTTCCACCCACTCCCAAAACCCCAGAGGTGGAGTTGGTCCCGATACGTGTCAAACTACATGGATCTCTCTCCTACTTCCATATCTATTTAAAGAAACACTCTATAAGTACAAGTTAGTCAAGAACATGCCTAATGGACATATCTCATGTCATTTTGTTCTCCTCCCCCCTCTCTTTACTATCATAACTTATTTATGCTCAAGTCTTTCAAACTGCCTGTCAAGGAGCTTGTGAACATATAATTTATGGTATGATAATGCATGTGCATTTTAATCAAAGATTTTTTATTGCATTATAAAAAATTATCATACAAATTGAAAAATACTTGTTGCAATTTTGCAATTTATATATAGATTGTTTTCTTCAATGTTTTTCCAGCATATGCTCGATGAATTGTTTTATCTTCGATTTTATTTTCGACTTTACTTCCTTGATAGTTATTATTTACTTTATAATTGCTTAATTATGTATTGTTCTGCATATAGCAATTTCTATTTCAGATATATAATCACCAGACATGACTCGTTAAGTTCATTTGATTCATCATGGCCCCGTTTGTTTTTAAGTTTAGAATTAACCTAGTTTAATTTTAACTTGACATATCACATCACAAATAAAATTTAATATTAAAAATTAACTTTATTTCACATCCTACACATATTACTAAAATAATAACTAACTTATATCACATCTCTCACATATCTCAACATAATAACTAACTTCATTTCACATTATTCACAACTTTTAATAAAAAATATCTCTATTAAAATTTAATTTTAACCTCTTAAATTTAACCTTACAAACAAACAGACCATATGTTGAGAACTTAAGGATGTTGTAAAGGGCTACATTACTACATTCATAATGCAGCAAGTACCATCAGTAAACCAATACACGATTCAAACCAAAGGCATATATATACTCAATCTTTTAGTGGACATGATTACAGTGTAGACTTCTTGAACGACCATCAAGGCCATTTTAGCAGGCTTTTCATGTTAAACCATAACAATATGTTATCTTACTTGAAATGTTGTAAAAAAGATGCATTTTAAGAAACACGTGAAAAATGACGTGTGGAACGAATAGCAATTTTTCCTAAAATAGTCAATAATTGTTACATTGTCCGTGAATGTTGCAAACTTCTTCAGCATTCTAATGAAACAGTAAGTCGAGTTTTCAATCAAGCATCGGATGACATTATTAGGTTAAAGCAAGATTACAAACACTCATCAACATCTAATTATGCTATTGATCCATTGTTGCAAGAAGCAATTTTAATTCATTTTTTAAAAGTTAGCGATACGGGAACCCACTTCACACTTCTTCGATGTTTTTCATCTACTACTTATTACATTTATTTGTTTAGAATGTTATTTGCGTAATTGATGGTACTCACATAAACGCCATCGTACAAAGAGACGTTTAAGATCAATTCTGAAATCGAAAAGGTTTGATACCATAAAACGTAATGGCAGCAATGGGTTTCAATAAAAATGTTCCATTTTGTCCATCTTAACTGGAGAATTTCTATTGTAGACATGACTGACACGCCCTCCTTGAAAGAGGCTTTATATTCCATCAAGTAAACAATGTTTTACTTAGTATTCTTCAATTCCACGACATAGCTATTAACCATGATTGTCATACCCTTATTTTCAAGGACTAATTATCCATAAAATAAGAGGCGACTCACAATCAGAACCACAAAACAGATTATAAGAAAAAGATATCTTTATTAGTCTCAATACAGGATTACATAAGTTTAAACACTAGGCAGGTCATCTAGAGTAACCTTAGACTAGAGTACAGAGAGATAAAGTAATTAAACTGGGGGATAAGAGTAAATATCAGTGGGATCATACGGGATGTAGGGAAACATCGTTTCTGGGGATGTTGCAGTCTTCTTCTGGCAACAAATTATTTACTTAAAAAACAACAGTCAGTCACACAGACCGAGTAAACGATCTCTACCTTACCACAGGCTGGGTGAGGTCAGATAACTCAATTTACCAATAAATCAGGATATCAGAATATCTTATAATATCATCTTGTCACCTTACAATATTATCATGTTTCATACTATGCATATATATTGATATGTATAAATTTTATAACGATGAAGGATCAGAATCCACAAATATACGTCACCAGCGTGACAGCAGAAGTAGCAGATATGTCACCAGTATGACAACAGATTTAACAGATACGTCACCAGTGTGACAACAGAATAACAGGATGCAGGTAAGTCCTCCACACGATGCCACGCGTCCAGAAGGTGGTTCGTCAACCATCGAAATCCCAGCGCTTCATATCATTATATATCTCAGGATACATGGGTCCAGCGTAATCCAATATAATATCTCGGCATAAAGCTCAACAGAATATCGACATAAAGCCATGCAGAATATGCAGAATATAGCTCACAAAATATAATTGCTATCATCTTGTATATTAATTAATTTAATTTAATAATCACCATGTCCTAAGTTCAGTGAAAGACGTTTACCTGAATGAGAGACAATAACAGTTTGCTGGTGGATGACGCACCCCCTGATTCGGATAAAATTATCCTGATTAAGTTCAATATAAAATAATCACTATTGGGCTTAATAGTTTAAAAATTGACTTAAGTTACATAGGTTTATTAAGGCTAAATAGGTCAGACAAGTCACGTGAATCAAAACTGGTCGATATAGGTCAAATCAGTCAAACCAGGTCAACTCGAGTTTAATGGGTCGACACAGGCTAAACAGGTCAACCTGGGTCAAATGGGTTAACTCGGGTTTAACGGGTTGACACAGGTCAAACTGGTCAACTTGGATCAAACGGGTTAACTCGAGTTTAACGGGTAGACACGAGTTTATTGGGTTTGATACAGGTTAAGCGGGTTAAACAGGTTAATCATCAATTGAACTCGAATTAAACTAATCAAATTGAGTCAATAAAAAAAATCACCGAATGTAATTTAAACTTAGTGAGACCAGGATTCTTACCTCTTCTAGCAGAGTCTCGCCGCTGGAGAAGTAGAGGAGGAGTCGTACCAAGATGGGCTAAGGAACTAGAGGTGAATTAGATGTTGTGGGTTCCATCTGAGAGCTCTAGAGCCTATTTATAGGGAGAAGTGAATTTAATAGGCGAGGTCGTTGGTAGTTGGGGAGGTGAATTTAATTGGTGGGGCCGTTGGTGGTTGGGGCGGTGAATTTAATAGGCGAGGCTGCTGGTGGTTGGGGCAGTGAAATCAATAAGCGGGGCCGCTAGTAGTTGGGAAGGTGGGAGGAAGGTAAGGGGAAGCTTCCAAGAAGCTTCAAAAAAAAATATTCTATTAAAACAGTATTTTTAATGCAACAAGTATTTTGAAGCCCTCAGGTTACAGATTTACTTATATTAGATCAAGAAAAATATTTATATGATTATTAATAGACATTTCTTAAGAGGGTTATTACATCCTCTCCTACTTAAGAAATTTGGTCTCCCAAATTTACCTGAACAGATGTGAGTACTTATTCTTCATCGATTCTTCTGTCTCCCAGGTAGCCTCTTCTATCTTATGATTTTTCCACAAAATTTTCACAATAGGAATAGTACGTTTCTGAAGTATCTTCTCCTTTCGATCAAGAATTTCAACCGGCTTCTCCTCATAGGATATATCGGGTTGTATGCTTAGTGGTTCATATTTTAGTACGTGATTTAGATCAGTGACGTACTTTCTTAATGATGAGATATGAAAGACATTGTGAATTCCCGCTAGCTCTTGAGGTAATGCAAGCTCATATGCTGACTTTCCAACCTGGCGGATGATTTCAAAGGGACCAATATACTTTGGTTTAAGCTTGCCTTTGATACCAAATCGATAGTTGCCTTTCTTTGGTGATACCTTCAGAAATACGTGCTCTCCAGGCTCAAAGCAAATGTCTCGTCTTTTTGAGTCAGCATAGGCTTTTTGTCGACTCTGGGCTGCTAGAAGTCGTTCTCGAATTATCTTGTTCTTTTGCAAGGTGATTTCAATAATCTCTGGTCCTAGCAGTCTTCTTTCTCCAACCTCATCCCAATACAAAGGTGATCGACATTTTCTGCCATATAAAGCCTTATATGGAGTCATCTTGATGCTTGCATGGTAGCAATTATTATATAAAAATTCTACTAGAGGCATATATTTTTTTCAATTTTCTCCAAAATCTGTGGCACATGCTCTGAGCATATCCTTAAATGTTTGAATCGTTCTTTCTGATTGATCATCTGTCTCCGGGTGATATTCTGTATTGAAACTAAGTTTCGTCCCCATGGCTTTTTGAAGACTAGCCTACAATCTTGAGGCAAAATATGGGTCTCTGTCTGATATAATAGATGTGGGCACCTTATGAAGCTGTACTATTTCATCGATATACAATTTAGCTAAGTATTCAAAAGGATGAGTTATTTTAATAGGTAGGAAGTGGGCAGATTTTGTCAACCTGTCCACGATTACCAAAATAGCATCGCATTCTTTAGATTTTGACAATCCACAAATAAAATCCATAGTGATATGCTCCAATTTCTAAGTAAGAATCTCTAGAGATTGAAGCAGTCCTCCTAGTCTTTGATGTTCTATTTAACTCTTTGGCAAACTAAACGACGACTTACAAATTCAGCAATATCATTTTTCATTTCGGGCCACCAGAATTGCTCTCATAAGTCATGATACATTTTAATCCTTACAGGGTGGATTGAATATCCTGCACTATGTGTTTCAATGAGAATTTCCTTTTTAAGTTCTTAGAAGTTAGGAATATAGATTCGATTTTAAAATTGAAGGATACCATCAGATCCTATCATAAATTCCGAGTTATCTTCTTTCATTACGTTCTAAGTTATCTTAGCAATCTCCGAATCTTCTTGCTGGGTCATCTTGATCTTTTCATGCAGATTTGATTGTATACAAAGATGAGTTATCATTCTTTTATCATCACATATTCAAGTTTCTAATTGTAGTTATTCTATTCTTTAATAAGCGTCTCCTGATTAGTATGAGTATTATTTACAGATTTTCGACTGAGTGCGTCCGCAACTACATTAGCTTTTCCCGGATGATATTGAATATCTACATCATAATCTTTAAATAACTCCAACCACCTTCGTTGTCTTAAATTTAGTTCCTTCTGAGTAAAAATATACTTTAAACTTTTGTGATTTGTAAATATTTCACATTTTGCTCCATATAAATAATGCTTCCAGATTTTAAGTGCAAAGATAACCGCAGCTAGCTCCAAATCATGCGTAAGATAATTGACTTCGTGGATCTTCAATTGTCTAGAAGCATAAGCTATAACTTTTTCACATTGCATCAACACACACCCAAATCCCTTCCGAGAGCCATCACTATAAATGACAGTTTTTCAAATGTTGAGGGAATAGTTAAGACGGGCTGTAACAAGTCATTTTTTAATTCCTGAAAACTTTCATCGCAGGCAAAAATCACTCAAATTTTACAGTCTTCTTAGTTAATTGAGTGAGTGGCAGGGCGATCTTTGAAAATCCTTCTACGAATCTTTGGTAATATCCGGCTAGACCAAGAAATCTTACTTCAATTACTGTTATAGGCTTTGGCCAATCAGTGATAGCCTCAATTTTGGATGGATCTACAGCTATGCCGGACGAACTAATTATATGCCCTAAAAATGCTACTTGTTGTAGCTAAAATTCACATTTATTGAGCTTGGCATATAATTTTTTATTTCTCAATGTCTTCAGTGCAATTCGTAGATGCTCTTCATGCTTTCTTCGTTAGAGGAATATATAAATATGTCATCGATAAACACAATAATAAATTTATCCAGATAAAGCTGGAATATTCGGTTCATAAGATTCATGAACGTTGCAGGAGCATTAGTTAATCCAAAAGGCATAACTACAAACTCATAATGGCCATACCTTGTTCGAAAGGCAGATTTTGAAATATTTTGTGCTTGAATGCATAGTTGATGATAGCCAGATCGTAAGTCAATTTTTGAAAATACCTTAGCATTCTTTAATTGATCAAAAAAATCATCTATTCTAGGTAATGGGTATTTGTTTTTGATAATGATCTTATTCAGCTCCCAATAATCGATACACAGCCTTAAGGAGTCGTCTTTCTTCTTAGCAAATAATATAGGAGCACCCCACGGAGACACGCTAGGTCGAATAAATTCTAGACTAAGCATCTTTTGTAATTGTCCCTTCAGTTCTTCTAGTTCTTTATGTGTCATTCTGTAGGGAGCCTTTGATATAGAAGCAAATCCAGGGATAGTATCTGTAGTAAATTCTACTTCTCTTTTCGGCGGTAGTTCAGGAAGTTCTTCTAGAAAAACATCTGGGAACTCTCTAACAACTCTTATTCCGTTTATTTTGATTTCACTTTTTGGTGTCGATTCGATGTAGACTAAATAAGCTTTACACTCTTTCTTTAATAATTTTTGGTATTTTGTGAAAGATATAATAGATAAGACATTTTTCTTTCCTTCGAAAAAGACTAATTCTCCTTCAGGGTAAGAAAATTTATTTTCTTAGTAGCACAATCAATCTCGGCATGCCAAGTCGATAACTAATCCATTCGTAACAGTATGTCAAAGTCCTTCATGGCAAGGACAATCAAATTTGCGGGAAGGACGTGACCTCCGACATATATTTCACAGTTTGGGTATATTATCCTATAAGTCAATTTCTTCTGAGGCCATATTTACAGTATAAGGTGTCTTAACATTTCAGATGGAATCTTAGCAGAAGTTGCAAATTCAGGCAAAATAAATGAATGTGTAGACCCAGAATCAAATAATACTTGTCCAGGTAATCCAGAAATGTAGATAGTACCTGTAACGATCGAGTCAGATGAAGAGAAAACTCAATCTTGAGCTTATGGCCTGGAGTTTGAATCAGGCTTCGGCGTCACAGAACAATCTTTCACAAAATGGTCTTTGTTACCACATCTAAAGCAAGCTTTGTCACTCTTACGGCATTTGAAAGTAGGATGATGACCTCCACAACTCTGACACTTCACACCACCATCTGTCGGCATTCTCTCTTCCTTTCTTTTCTTCTCGAAACTTCCCTCATGCTTCTTAACTTGCTCATGGCGGTGCTTTTTCCTCTCACGCCACTCCCGATCTTTATTGATATTTTGCTCTGCGATCAACGCCCTTTGATATAATTCAGCATAATCATAAATTCTCATAACATTTGTTTGTTTCTGGATATCTTTTCGTAGACCATCCTTAAATCTTTTCGCTTTTTCCCGTGGATCAGCGACTAGATGACGTGCATAACCAGAAAGAGCAGTAAATGCAACTTTGTATTCCATAACAGACATGGAACCTTGTTCAAATGAATGAAATCACGTAATTTCTTTTCTTTAATGCAGAGGAAAAATATTGTTGGAAGAAATTTTCACAAAATTTTTTCCAAAAGACAGGTTTAAGATATTTAAATTTAGTATTAAGTTGGGACTTCCACCACTTACGACCTTCATCGCTCAGCATTTACGAAGCAAAATCAGCCTTTTTATCCTCAGAACACTCAATAAAATTAAAGATTGTCTCCAGTCGATCGATCCATTCCTCTGCAGCCAGAGGATCTAGACCTCCCGCAAACTATCCCAACACATCATATCATCATATATCTCAGGATACATGGGTCCAGCGTAATCTAGTATAATATCTCGTCATAAAGCCCAACAGAATATCAGCATAAAACCATGCAGAATATAGCTCACAAAATATAATTGATATCATCTTATATATTAATTAATTTAATTTAATAATCACCATGTCCTAAGTTCAGTGAAAGTCGTTTACCTGAATGAGAGACAGTAATAGTTTGCTGGTGGATGACGTGTCCTCGAATTCAGATAAAATTATCCTAATTAAGGTCAATATAAAATAATCACTATTGGGCTTAATAGTTTAAAATATTAACTTAAGTTACATTGGTCTATTCAGGCTAAATAGATCAGACAGGTCAAGTGAATCAAAACTGATCGATATAGGTCAAATCAGTCAAACCTGTCAAACCAGGTCAACTCGGGTTAATGGGTCAAACAACTTAACTTAGGTTTAACGGGTTGACACAGGTCAAACTGGTCAACTTGGGTCAAACGGGTTAACTCAAGTTTAACGGGTAGACACGGGTTTATTGGGTTTGATACAGGTTAAGCGGGTTGATACAGGTTAAGCGGGTTAAACAGGTTAATCATCAGTTGAACTCGAAGTAAACTAATCAAATTGAGTCAATAAAAAAAACACCGAATGTAATTTAAACTTAGTGAGACCAGGATTCTTACCTCTTCTAGCAGAGTCTCGCCGCTGGAGAAGTAGAGGAGGAGTCGTACCAAGATGGGCTAAGGAACTAGAGGTGAACTAGAGGTTGTGGGTTCCATCTGAGGGCTCTAGAGCCTATTTATAGGGAGAAGTGAATTTAATAGGCGAGGTCGTTGGTAGTTGGGGAGGTGAATTTAATGGGTGGGGCCGCTGGTGGTTTGGGCGGTGAATTTAATAGGCGAGGCCGCTGGTGGTTGGGGCGGTGAAATTAATAAGCGGGGCCGCTAGTAGTTGGGAAGGTGGGAGGAAGGTAAGGGGAAGCTTCCAAGAAGCTTAAAAAAAAATATACTCTATTAAAACAGTATTTTTAATGCA
>JAEMOT010004261.1:70582-98538 GCA_019297695.1 Apostasia ramifera | reverse complement strand
CTGCCTAATGCAACCCTCCGCGTTTCTCATCCGGGACTTGGGACCCGGCAACGGCGCGTTTATTGATGTGATTACAGTAAAAAATAAAAAAATATATATTAGAATTTAAATATTAATGAATTTATGCATTTTAATTTACATATAATATTATAAAGTATATGAAATATGTGAAATATGTGAAATGCGTAAAATTTAAATAAATATGGTGTGATAGTGGTAATATTTACGAATTGATGATGAAATACATAATTTCATGTAAATTTCATGTCCTGTATGTAAAAATCCCTATAACAAATTTTAACTTTGGTGGTGAAAAGAAAAATATTTACAAGAATTTGATGCAAAGTTTATTCAGTACAAGAACTTAGGTATAAGTTGCAACAATTTAAGGGGCATGTTTCTAATTCCCCCAAACCATTTAAGTGCAGTTTCATGATCTCTTATGTTTCATATTTCTTCTGAATATTTAAGCACATGCCATACTGAACTTGTCTATTTACATAAAATCTTATCTGAATCATGAAACTTTTAACTGTACATAATCAAAACACACAAATATTGTGATTTCAGCACGATAGGAATTGTAAGTTTATTCTAAAAGAAATTTTCCCTCTTCTATTCTAACTCTGATTAAAAGTAACTTGATTATAGAACACTTAACTGTGTTAGTAGAGTAGTTAACAGAAGCATGTGAAATTACTTTTTTTTTTTTTATCCTAATAAAAATTTGATTCAGATCGTTAATTTGAAATAGTTGATTATATTGTTGCGTCTTTTTAAATCTCCTATGAATCCATTACTATTTCAAATCTTTCAGAGAAGTGAAATGGCATCATCATGAGCTTGCTTCGAGCAAATTTGATACTCCGCAGCTCATCAATCTCCGTCAAGCTATAATCTACAGTACAGGCTGATGCGGCTGACGCTGACTCCAAGGAGGCTCGAGTAATTTCTCAAAAACTTCTCCATAATATCCTCTATTATGTGCATATGTGCTTGGTGATACATAGAATGAAATAATAAATTACACAATATAATTTCATATTTGAGATATTATGAAATAAGGAAAAATATGATTCACATGATTATCTCCAATTGAATCACCTCTCCACTAAAACCCATTATTGATAGCTCCATCACTTGATTTATACTAATAATGATTATGTGGCATAAGAGACAATATTGCAAAAAGCTTGGAATGTTTCCAATATATAATAAATAATTTCCCAATATATAATAAAGTCTAATGATGATTATATTCTCCCAAATCTTATCACAATTCTCTACTCTAAAAATAATTATATATATTATTGGCAACTCTCTCTCTCTTCTTCTCTCTCCCTCTCTTTCTTCCTCTCCAGCTTATTCTCCTTCTAGCATTGTATCTGCCCTCACAACTGTTTTTTCTATAGTGAAATCACCCGGTCACCCGTTGGACGTAGGGGATTCCCTCCCTGAACTACCTTAAGCCTCCGTGTGTTGCTCTGGATGCTCTTTCTCATTTAAGCCTTAATCGTCAGGCTCAACTCTCTGCGTGTCGCCGTCTCTCGGGACTCTCTCTCTCTGTCTCTGTGTTTCTTGGGATCCCCTATATCCTATGTCAACAAGGACACGATGAGGAAAAAGACCCTTTCTCACCTCCATTCTGATTGATTGGATATCTTTCAAAAAACAACTACTTTTTTTTATTTTAAATTCAAAATTAAATCTAAATTTGTGAGAACATGCATAGATTCACTTGCTGTTTTCCAAAACAAGACTATGCCAAAGGGTTTTGCATTATGACCACTAGCTTCTATCAATACATCCTTCAATTATAATAAAGGGATAATTTTTTTGAAAAAAAGAATGGGCATATTTATATGGAGGGCGCTTTAATTAAGAAAAATTACGTATTTTTTTTTTATCAAAGACTAAATATTAAGTATATCACACTAAATTCCTACAAAATTATAAATTTTATATTATTTTTAGCTAAAATCGCACTATGCTCTAAATTTTGAGTCCTAAAATTATTGGTCATATAATTCAAAATATTAAATCCTATGCTCTAAATTGTAAACCTTAAATTTTTACATATTATACTCTAAATATCATTTATTTCTTAAATTAATTATGTATAAAATTTAATTTAAACTTAATCCAATAATATAAAGCTTCTACTATGAACTTGTGAACCATATGTAATAGGATAAGATTTATAAAAATACATCAGTAATTTAATTCATAATTTTTTTCAAAAATATCATATAAAATATATAATTTTATAAGATTGTAGTATGATATACATAATATTTCACACTTTTAATAATAAAATATGTAATTTTTCATAATTATGATTCCCACATATATATCTTCTAAAAAAGGAAGATAATAATAAGACGTGCTATACTTTATAAATTCGACATTATTGGTCACATAATAGAGATATATTTATGATAGATATATTCTATTCTATTTCAGGAACACTCTTTATAATATATACATGCAAATTGTTGCAACTTTCCTAGCTAAAGGAGGGGCTCAGATGATTCCATTAAAAAAAAAAAAAAAATTATCATAACTTCACACATATAACTGAAGATTAATTAATGCAGAGTGTAATACAAACTATCTACTAAGTGATGATGATTAGGGAATCTTGCTAGTTTAGGGCTATGTGGCATTGAGATTAACATGAGATTTCAAGCCCTAATAAAACATCACTTTGATTATATCCCCATTGTCTCACCATTTTTTTATGTAGATTGGCCAATGAATTCCATCATAACTCTCTATATGTGGAAACAGGTGGAAAGATATGAGTGTGTGTGGGGTAGGAGCTGCACTTGGGTTCGGACGTTCGCACATCCGGACCCTCAATCAGTGGGTGCCACGTGTGCCATATAGGTGGGTCCGACACACGTGGCGCTCACTAATTGGGGGTCCGGACGTGCGGACGTCCGAACCCAAGTATTTTTCGTGGGGTAGGGGGTTAGGACTGGCACTAATCAGAGTTGGAGCCACTAGTCATTTGAATTTTTTTTTTTAATTTGAAATATAGTTGTCAATTTCAATATATCTTAATGAACATTTGATAAAATTTAATATTTATGTTGACATAAATTTTTGTTGCGGTAGTTTAAGATTTATGTTGAATTTTTAGTATATTTGTTGACTATTTTATAAAGTATTCAAGTCATACAGTTCTTAGAAGTCAAAGAGAATAATTTTTCTATATTTGGATCATATTATCTACTTATACAACTTAAGAACTCCACTCTATTTTTATGTGGGATGATTAAATCCTATGCCCCTCTACCTAATAGCTACAGGAGAGTTGCTTATTATCTGAGTGATTTCGATTCATTTATATAAAAATCACTCTGGTATACGCTTTGATGTCAGGCCGTTGCATAGTAGATCAAAGTGATGCTAGGAATTTGAAGGCTAGCTATAATGAAAATTGGTATAAAAATATAAAAGGGTTCCCTTTCATTCTGTTAGCTATATTGAGTTGATTTTGTCTTGAATAAATTGATTTTAACTTACACAAAATTAAATTAAATTTAAATCAAAATAAATGATACATGATATATCAGTGGGCCTTTTCTTTATGATGTATCTGTATAGCAGGAAATTGTGCGTGGTATTGTTCCTATGTCACTAGCATTTAGGGATATATTTTAATGAGTCAATATTTTAATCAAATATATATATATATATATATATATATATTAATCAATTTATTATGATTCTAAAATTGTATATATAGTTTCAATTAACTACACTCCTCCACCACCTCATTTAATGTGGTAGAGTTCTATTATAAAAGCCTATTTAGCTTGTGCATTTTTTTTGTCTTCTTCTCTATTAATATTTTTTTAGGTTTTTCATAAAGAGCCAATGAATAGTATTTTTATATTATTTTTAGTATGTAAAAAAGATATAAAAATGCTATATATTGTAATTAGATGATGTAATTATGAAGCTTGTGATATTTAAGATCTAATTAAGGTTTGTATAATGTCATTTTAAAGTGATATATAAGGAAAAACTCTTATGTTTGATTTATAAAGTTAAGAAATATTCTTTCATATATATATATATAATGTCATTACTATATATATTCTTTTCAATGAAAATTGTGAAAATTCAATTGATTTTACAGAATTCAGCACCCTAAAAAAAAGTAAAAATTACTCTTATATCCGACATATTAGTAAAGCTGAAGTCTGGAAAGCTTTAAAGAAGATGAAGCATAAAAAAGCAGTAGGACCAGATAACATCCCAATTGATGTTTAGCAGTGCTTAGGAGATGAAGGAGTTTCTTGGCTCACTAGATTGTTTAATATGATTTTGAAGACTAAAAAGATGCCAAATGAATGGAGAAAGAGTATATTAGTACCTATTTATAAGAATAAAGGCGATGTACAAAATTGTGCCAATTATAGAGGAATTAAATTAATGAGTCATACTTTAAAACTTTGGGAGAGGGTGATCGAACAAAGGTTATGCCATAATACTAAGGTATTAGAGAATCAGTTTGGTTTTATGCCAGGTAGATCTACTATAGAAGCCATTCATTTACTAAGAAGTTTAATGGAGAAATTTAAGGAGAGAAAGGAAAACTTACATTTAGTTTTTATTGATTTGGAAAAAGCTTATGATAAAGTCTCAAGAGAAGTACTTTGGAGAGTTTTAAAAAAGAAAGAGATTTGCACTGCTTATATTCAAGTTATTAAAGACATATATGAAGGAGCTGTTACCTCTGTTCGGACACAAGGAGGTTTGACTAAGGATTTTTCTATTACAGTTGGATTACACCAAGGCTCGGCTTTAAGTCCGTATCTTTTTGCTTTGATTATGGAAGTCATGACTGGACATATCCAAGATGAAGTGCCTTGGTGTATGCTCTTCGCAGATGATATTGTCCTTATTGAGAAAACTAAAGAGGGAGCCAAAGCGAAACTAGAGCTTTGGAGGAATATTCTAGAATCTAAAAGTTTGCATCTCACTAGATCAAAAACTGAATATATGGAGTGCACATTTAGTCAAGAAAGAAATACTTATATCGAAGATGTGACAATTGGTGATCAAATTGTCAAGAAGAGTGAGCGCTTTAAATACATTGGATCAATTATACAAAATGATGGCAAAATAGATAATGACGTTATTAGCAGGATTCAAGCAGGCTGGGTAAAATGGAGAAATGTTTCTGGTGTGTTATGCGATAGAAAAATTCCATCCAAAATTAAGGGTAAATTTTATAAAACTGTAGTAAGACCAGCGATGATATATGGTGCTGAATGCTGGCCTGCAAAGAAGAAACATACAAATAAAATAAATATTGCAGAAATGAGGATGTTAAGGTGGATGTGTGGATATACACGAAAGGATAGAATGAGAAATGAGTATATCCGAAAGAAAGTTGGTGTTGCACCAATTGAGGATAAACTTAGAGAAAGTCGGCTTCGATGGTTTGGACATCTAAATCGTAGGCCAATTGAAGCTCCAGTTAGAAAAATTGAGTTACTGAATTTTGCCCATGTACAAAGAGGAAGAGGGAGACCAAAGAAGACATGGCAAGAAACTATAAGGAGTGATCTTAGTTACTTAAACTTAGATAAGAATTTGGTAACTGATAGAGCGCAATGAAAACAAAGGATTCATATAGCCGACCCCACCTAGTGGGATTAAGGCTTGGTTGTTGTTGTTGTTGTTATATATATATATATATATATATAATTTTTAGGTTTTATTTAGTGTTACTATGTTGTATATAAAGCATTGCACAATATAATTACATTATCTAAATAAATAGTATTAATAGCAACTAAATTCCTCGTATTTAGGTTTATGTGCATTAAGTCATTTTAGTTTTTAAGTTAATCCGGCCTACTTTGAGATAATGTGCAAATAAGTTCACTAAAATTAAAAGAAAAAACTCAGTGAAAAATTTTTTCTAACTAATGGACTAATTTAATAAATTTAAAAGTTAAATTACTATTTTAAATTAAGATAAAATCCTAAATGACTTATTAATTTGAGAAAAATATACTCTATTAGGTACTTTAATTAAAACTAAAAGACATATTTATACTTTATTTCAAATTGGATGATTTACTTAATTAATTTAAAAACTAGAGGAATTTAAATATACGTAAATCTACACTAGAGAAATCTAGTTGTTATTAACTCTAAAAAATATTATATAATTTTATTTTGATAAACTACTATTAAATTCTACTATTAAAAAGTAGGACAATTAATTAAAGAGTAATAATATGTATTTTATTAATATATTTTGAGGTAAATATCATTCAGATTATTATGATTTGAGTTAATATAAAGTAGGTATATAATTTTAAATTTTTATCAATAGATCTTTGAATTTGACATTAATATTTTAATCAAGTCTTTTTTATAAAATTTAATAAAATTTATTAAATTATTATTTTAAATATAAAATAATGAAAGTGTCCTCACTCACCTTCTATTTGAATGCCCACACTCCGAAGAGGTTATTAATTAACCTAATAAATTAAACAATTGCAGAAATTCCCGTTACAGTTAAAGAAAATTTAATTTAAATTATATTTACTTAATTATAAAAAAAAACAAGAAATTTAGGTGGGCTGGTGCGGTCCAATCCGACCCGACCCAGCTCGACCCGACCCGCGAGTGCGAGAAGAGGAACTTGGTTCCGGGGGATTTTTTGTCGTGATCGAAACGTCCAAGAGGGAGTTGACACGTCAGATCGCTTGTCGCGTAGCGCCTCCGTCGTGGAGTTTGGTTTCGCCTTCCGGCTGCTTCAACGGACCAAAATCGCTTTCCAGCATGAAATCAACAGGGTCCCACCGCCTCACCAAAACTAGTTCTGGTTGATTCTGTGTTTGGCTCAACGCAGGCAACAGCTTTTCTCCACGTATCATATCGATAGGAGCAGAGAAGCCCCAGCTAGTGGGGACTGTGGAGGCAAAAAAAAAGGGGACTTATTTGATCATAAAATTAGATTGCATATTACATATTTATTTTCTGATGAGAATAAATTAATAAAATAAATAAATTTATTATTATCAATATTTGATAATATTATGAGCATAAAAATTATCCTTGAATTTTTTAAAATAACTGTAAATTATCAAACTAATTTAATCACCAATATCACCAATTTGCTAATCAGTTTGATTATTCTACTATAAATCAGATAATTATAAAAAAATTGATTTTTTGCAACATTAATTTAGGATTTCAAACTTAAGCACTTTAAATCAACTTGTTTTTTATTTAAAAATAATTAATCTAAAATGAAACCACATCAATTCCAAATAAATCATATATATATATATATATATATATATATATATATTAAAGATACTTTTAAAAATTAGAAAACATGGCTAATAAATATAATTTGTGTATATCATTACATGCAACATCCAAAGTGATTATATATATTTGATAAATTCAAAATTAATTTAGAAACCAATAAATTTTAATTGATTTTACAAGTTATTTGATTTGATATTATCTCCATATTATCTATAAAAAATAATTAATTAGTTTAATGATATGCGTAAATAATATTCCAAAAAATTTATAGAATTATCATATAATATATAAATATCATGACATATAAATAATATAATATAACATTAAGATAATATTAAACTAAATATTTTCTAACTAATTTTGATAGTAATTTTTTTTAATTTTAAAATCAGGCTATAAATATTTATATAAATAAATAATTTCTTCATCATAATAAATTTTAGTTACAAGATGCTTTTAATGTATGCATAGTATAAAAATTTTGAATCATTGAATTTGAAAACATTAAATTAAATTTGTCAACTTTGAGCTCACTTTTCTTTGCTAGCTCTTTGCTTACAAAAAATAACTAAATGTAATATTTATTTGAAAAGTACAAATTTAATCAAACTAGATGAAGGTTTCACTCAAATGCATCTTTGGTAAACATGGTTTATTAATATTTCAATCAATTTGAAACTAAATAGAATGAAAGCATATTCAAGAAAAATAATATAACAAACTTATATTAAATTTAATTAATCAGACACTGTAAGTCAAATACTTATTTACAATGGTTACATGTAAGATCAGTTTAGAGTTGACAATAAATATATATACAACAGTTCGGCCCATAATATAAAATAAGTGTACGGAATAATAATACGCTCTCATGTTATATATTATTATTTGCGAGCGTAGAATTAGGCATGTTAAGTAGATAATAATATAAATAATATAATGTGCGAATTAAAGTCTCACATTAAAAATTTGAATATCTATTCTCTTGTTTATAAAAGTTATTTATTATGTAAGTTTGAATTTCAATAATGAAGGAGAAATAGAGAGAATAAAGAGAAAGTGAAACTAATATTAAATATTATTAAATTAAAGACTTGGCATTTGGCACTTAGAACTAAAAATTTAAATATGAAATTCATATTTTTATAATTTTAATTTTAATTTCTAAAATTATATATTTATATTTTTATTTGCTGAAATGAAGTCGTGTTTTTTTGACTAAAATCAATTGTTGTACATATTGATTTTAATAAAAAAAAAATGAAAAAATGCAATTAAAAGTTGCCAGTATTTTATAAATAAATATTTTAAAATTTATTAATTTTACTTTTTAATTTTTAAACTTTTGCACATAAGAAGCCACTACAAAAATTTTATGATTGCTGGCTTAATTTCTTAGTAATTTTGTTAAACTTTGGAGTGTTATTACCATTAATTCTACAGCATTAATAATAAAACTAATTAAACACTTTAAGAATAATATTTACGCACATTATAAAATCATTTATTACATTTAATTTAGCATTTTAACATAGCATATACTAGTCTTTTGGAACTTAAAATTAATCTTTACTAAGATCTAAGTCACTGTCACCCAAGAGGGAATACAGACAGACTTCAACACTATCTATATAATAGCTCAATGCATCGTAGATATAGATTGTCGGCTTTGATTTAATTAATGTCTCTAATGCCATGCATACATATAAAAAGGCTAGCTTCATAATTTTAAAACACATCTATATGATAAGTCTATGTTCTTAATTATATATACTTAATATATCTCATACTTTATCGATATGCGATTTATCTTAAAGTCTCACCTCTCTCTTTAAGTATTACATACGTTCTTTTTTTTTTGTTTTTTGATAACAACATACATTCTAGTTGATTTAGCTTATTATTACACACACTAATACTATCATATATATTAAAAATGTCTAGCTATTTATATGTAGTTATCTTCATGTTCAAGCTTGTTTATGAATGAATTGAATTTTTAACTATTTATTATGATCAAGCTTAATGTTTATTTATAGAAAACAAAGTTAAATTCGATTCAAACTTATTTAGGAACTAGAAATATGTAAATTGAACTCTTTATCATGCCTATTATTGGGTTTAGTAATCAAACTTCATATTAACCTTATAATTGTGTTATCTAAACCTCACATAAACCTATTGTGAACAATTCATAATAATTAAATCGAGTTATAAAAAAAAGAAACTTAAAAATTAAAATAGAATATTATTATTTGTAGATGATGATGGCTGAACAGCTATACTAATAATATTTATGGAGCATAATAAAGAGCCTCTAATCAAACTTACCATTGAGCTTTAACTATATATAATAATAATAATATCATCTATTTAAGTGTCAAGTATTTAAAAATATATTCAACTTGTTTGAAATTTTTTTTTTTTACTCTTATAGAATTGAGTAACGAGAACATCAGAAGTATTGTTCCTTCCTTCCATGCTAGAATCGAAAATGTGTATTTAACAAAAATGAAATGATATGACTCTATATAAAAGAACTGTAACATTGTGCTAACGCGCTGAATAACGCTTCAATCCTATACATTCACATAGCATTTTTAATGAACCAAACCAATTTGTTGTACCCATAAAACTATAGTCAAGATAGGCCACGTTATCAACCATGATCTCCAATGAACTTTGCGATCACCCAAGAAATAAGCTAGCTGAGTCAGATAGTCCATAGAAGGTAGTTGATACAATTTACTAGAATACAATCTTTTCCTAACTATGAGGTGAGACAAAAATGGAATCAACTATGCCCAACGCCTTTAACCTGTAAATTGGACGCCATTATACCCTAAGAGATATATCCACTATTCGGCGTGTTCAATTCAACTCATTTGAACATGTTCACTTTAGCACTGGCCACGTTACCATTTTTTCGCTCGTCACGCACCAACTCTTCAACAATTCCATTCAACCATCACTAACATGACAAGTCCTCCAATTTGGTAACGATCCAAATAGCATGTCGTATTTATAGCAAAGTCATAGAAAATTATTGATGGAAGTGGGCTGACCCACTAGCAATCTCAATTGCATTGACGGCACCATCATCTTCATTTACAAATGTAGAACCTTCTCACTAGATCAATCTGTCCTTTAGAGAGCTTGTGAGAGAAATTCCTCTTCTTATTCTAAATTTATAACATTTTCTTGCTTATTGAAATCTTTTTCGATTCAGCTTATGGATGTGGAGAGTTCCCACCAAACACATAGATCCATGTGTGATCCTCATATATATTTGCTTCTTTTGGTTCTCTTATTCAGTTCTTTCTAGTAGGAACTCATCGCCTATCATTAATCTTTTACAAAACTCTTTTCTCCATCACCTATTGTCTATTGATGGCATAGCACATTAGATTGCGCAAAGTCACATGTATGAAAATGACTAACTCCAAAGTAGCTAATTATTGCCATTTTACAAAACTAGATAATTATTGACTATATATATAAGATTGATAAGAGAATCAACTCCTAATGTTTCATACATAAAACACTTATCACATATATAATATTTTGCTTAGGGGTGTGAATTTATACTCATATAAGTTTAACTTGTCTAAATCCTCCCCTAATGGGATAGATATAAATCTTACATCTATGCTCGGAACCATGACTTGCCCCATTAAGAAATAAGGTGAGTTCAGGTATGACTAAATCATACCCGCCTTGACCCATAACTTGCTATTGTTAAATATTATTACATAATAATTAGTAAAAATTTTGAGGTGGGGTAGAGTGAAGAGAGTCAGGGCAAGTACGGATTGTAGAAATAAAGTGGAGCTGACCGGTTGGTACAAGTTTTGGGAGAAATAGGATAGGGTGGAAGCGAGTATAGGGCTGATATGAGAATGATGAAAAGAAATGGGGCGGGTATAATAATATTAAACCTAACTTACATCTGCCGCATTATCATTCCTACTTTAATTTTGCTAATTTATCTTCCAATTCAAAGGCCCAAGTAGACATCCAATTTACTAGAATATGTATTTTAAAATTTTTACAATATCAACTTAATTATCAAATTTAATAGAATTCATTAAAAAGAACTAAATGAAAAAAAATTGAGCAGAAAAAGCCCAAATAACATATTTTTCTTTTCAGAGACTTGCATGAAATTAGCATCTATTAAATCTCATAGCATATTCATTTACCGTTAATACTGTTAAAAAAATGTAACACTTATTTGAGCTAAGTATCTCTTTATCGATGTGCATGCTTTCATCTTTATTTCATCGATATCATAGCACACCCCGTTATTCGAGCTCTCTCACCAAAGTTGGATTATATTGGGAAATTTGGCAATATATTCAACATATTTATCCTCATGTGGGTACGTTGACCAATTTGCTATTACAGTTGACATTTTGTGACATCAAGATTTTTACTTTGCATTAATTGCACGCATAATTGTTTGACTTTTATGCCCGGAAATTACTTTCTTCTATTAATCTGCTTGATTAGGTATAACTGTCTTTGAAAAATATTAGGTTACTAAGGTTAGTTGCAAATATGTTGACGTGATTGATGTGAACCAGCTAGATTGGTCAACAAGCTTAAAGAAATTAGGGTTGAAATTGTGAAGTACTCATACTTTTTTTAATAAAATCATGCCCCCTTAGGGTTTGGGTATATATATATATATATATATATATATAGTCTATAACATTAATTATCATCCTCATTGAAGAAACTTTTATAGTGTAAAATGACGTATAATTTGAATTGAGGAGCTAGCTTTAGAAAAAAAGAGACTGAAATTTATGCATGTATATCAAAAGGTGAACTTTGATAGTCAATTAGTCATCTGTTCGTTGCAAGGTCAACTGCACAATTATTTTCACCGTATCATTTATTGTGATATTTGCTACATAAATTAATACATCTATGTATCTTCAGCTTGTGATTTAGGGGGCATTTGATTTAATGTTATCTAAAAAAAGTAATTATTTGATTTAATGATATCTATAAATAATTTTCTATGAGATTATAAAATTATTAGATAAAAGATATATAATATCTGATTGTCATGACATCTAAATTACATGACATAACACTAAGATAACAATGAACCAAACGCCCCCTTAATATGATCTCTTAGTCTTTTTAGTAATTCATGAAGAACAGTTTAACGTATCTCCTAATTAAGTTGTGGTTTTCTTTAAAAAAAATCATGATTTTTTCCCATCTTTGAGATTTGAGATTTTTGTATCTTACACAAATCTTATTATATTACATTACACATATACTTTTAATACAGGACATGAAATTTACACGAAATTACACATTTTACCATCAATTCATAAATATTACCACTATCACACCATATTCATTTAAATTTTATGCATTTCACATATTTCACATATTTCATATACTTTATAATATTATATGTAAATTAAAATGCATAAATTTATTAATATTTAAATTCTAATATATATTTTTATTTTTTACTATAAACACATCAATTTTCTTACTTCAATTAAAAATTATAGTCATGTGAATTTAAATTCGGCACCCTAATTGAAAATTTTAAATAGGATAAATAAATTAAAATACATAAATTCATAAATATTTAAATTGTTATTTATATAAATTAATTTATTTATAGTATTTAATTAATATATTAATAATATAGTTAAGATCAAAGCCAATTTAGAAATGTGAAGTTTACCATCAAAGAATATGGTGTGAAATATGTGAAATACGTAAAATTTAAATGAATATGGTGTGATAGTAGTAATATTTATGAATTGATGGTGAAATGCGTAATTTCGTGTAAATTTCATCCTGTATGTAAAAACCCCAAAATAATTATGAAATATTATAAATTTTGTAAAAAAAAATATGTGCAATATAATATACCAAAATTTGTCAACTTTATATAAATATTCCTTCAGTTTTTTCACATAATTCTACTTTTTTTTTTTTTTCTAGTAATATTACACCTTTATAATGTGATGTGTCCAATTTATTTAAAAAGGTAATGTTGTTAAAGGCATACCTGATCAAGTTAAACAGCATTAGTAAAAGGATAAATTGCATCCAGGCAGGGCACAAGGGCATTCCAAATTAATATCAATTTTATAAAAACTTTAATTTAAATTCGTAAAATTGTAAATGCATTATCGTTTGATTTCAAGAAATTGAAGATGAAATTATTATTTTTATAATTATGCCATAATATTGTTTTTAATCATTTGCTTTTCAGCTTTTTAAAATATTAATAATTATATTCCTAAATTTTAAACTTTTAAATTAGATAAAATACCAGATAAAAAAATTCTAATTTTAAATTTTTATTAAATTAAAAAAATAAAAATAGAGATATAATAATCGTCTGAAATATATAAATAATTTAAACTAGTTAAAATATAATTAAATTTTATATTTTTATCAAAAAAAATTTATGAAAAGATGAGATTTTAAATAAGAGACTAAAATTGTACTGTTTTGCAATAAAAAAAGAGATCAAAATTAAAATATTTTAAAAAATTGCTAATTTCAATGCCCTCCACTAGATACCATTTACCAAAAAAATATGTCTTATAGGAAAATATATGTGAAATTACTGAGATATGTTCATTTATGCGGCGAGAGCATTAAAGAGTACTTCTGTTTGCAAGGTGAGGACTAAAATAGAAATAGACGTTGTAGCTTAAAAATAATAATAATAATAATAAATAAATAATTTTTTTTAATTATTTTACATAAATTTTAATATAAAAAAATATTATTTTATTTTATATATTCAATAATTTTTAATAAAAATATTAACTTTATTTTATATTCTATATTAAAATACTTGATTCGAATATTTTGGTCTAAGATGTGAAATAAAGTTGATATTTTTATTAAAAATTATTTAGTATGTGAAGTAAAATAATATTTTTTTATATTAGAATTTGTTTAGAATAATTAAAAAAAATATTTATTATTATTATTATTTTAAATTAGTATCATTTTGGTCTTGATTTTGGTCCTTGCACCAAACATGGCTTTGTTGTTGGTCAACCTGACACTGGTTGCTGACGTGTCACTCAGGGATTGGCTTGGACGAGAAATTTTTCTCTGTTCCACATTTGTTGACGACTTATAAAATTTTGCGTCAATAAAAATATATATTACCGATTTGGAGTTTTGATTGTAAATTTAAAAATTAATTGTCGATTTTGAATTTGAAATAATATTTAAATAAATTGCCCTTGGCTGTAGCTGGGACTCTGGGAGTAGAAACCTGTTCTTATTGAAATTAATTTTCTATTTACTATTTATTAAATAAGATTTTGTCTGGTATTTGTCTACTTTTAAAAAAATATATAATAATAATATTTTTTAATTTATTATAAATTTTAATAACTTTATTTTACATTCAATATAAATTCTAACTTTAAAAATCAACTTTATTTTACATCCAACATAAATTCTAATCTTAAAATCAACTTTATTTCACATCTTATACACCTCCTAATATTAAAATAAATTTTTTTCTCATCAACTCTATAAAATAAAATATTTTATCTTTTTTTATTTAAATTTATCCTCCAATTAAACAAATATGACAAACTTAATGACCTGTTGAATCTACTGGGAGTTGCAATATTGCTTACGATCAATATATATAAATATTTGTATTATTAAAAAAATGCATTGGACATATTAAAAAAGAAATGATGAAATTTATGCTTATGTCTATAGTATATAAATCAAGATAAGTGTGATGTCCCTTTAGTTCTAACTTCTAATTTTATAATTTTTGTCTTTTTTCTGTTAGCCAAATTTCTATAAAATATTTTTTATTCTGTTATGTTTTTTCTATTCCCTCTATTATCCTTCTACTTTTTTGCTCTATTTTTTGTTATCTTTGTCTTTTACTCTCCTCTCCAACATATTGATGTCACCCTAGGCTACATATGCTGCTACGAAGGATTTTTTTCGCTTACTGTTCTGTTACTAGTGTTGTGATGGTATTTTCGATATTTTACTCAAACAATTAAATATTTTTGACAATATCTTCTTGTTTACTCAATTTTAGATTATAAGATACTGTACAATTTATAATAGAAAATATATTGTAATAGGACTGCCACATCTAAAAAATATATAATAAAATATTCTAACAATATCTTGAAAACAATCAAAGTACTGCAGGCAAACACTCCATATTTTATGTGAACCTTGTACCTACAATTGCTACAAACTAAAAAACTAGCTACTCTTTAGATAATTTCAACACTTCTCCTAAAACAAAATTAGAAAAAAAAAATTCTCCTAATATTAACGAGACCCAAGAGGACAGTAGAAGAAAAATATGTTCTCTAAGTTTCTTTTGCTTTGAAAGGGTGACATACAACTGGTTTTTGTATGATTCTCTGAATTGAACTTTACAACGATACTTGTCATCAGCTATGAAACTCCCCAAAACTCCTTGTGGATTACACTTCACAATGATAACACCACTCGATAGTTCTAGTCACACACGCCTCTATCTTCAACTTCTCGCCTTTTATAGAGAAGCTAGATAACTTCTCGTGAACTCCACATTATGGGCCATGGCGCATGCGTCGTTGTCGAAAAAGAAAAATAAAAAAATACTTTATTTCTATATAAGTAAAGTTTTAAGTGAAAATTTCTTATGAATCACCTAAGAGAGCCACCAAACCAAATTATGTATAAATTAGTTGTTATGCTATTCATGAGTTTTAATTAAATTTATCACATAAACTATAAAGGCATCATATCTTCATATTATAAAATTGGGACAATTACCTGCATGCTACACAAATCTTTTAATATTACACCACACACATTTTCTTCACAATATTTTATAAGGTCCTAAAAGAGATAAACTATTTATGATTCAAGCAAACAATCTAGGGACCTATCGATGAACATCGACGGTGAGGGTAGCTAGAGGAGTGGTGACAGCAGAAGTGACGTAGAAGATGATTGAGGAAAACTTTTTTTGGCATTTAGGATCAGTTACTATGTATTCTTGATACTTTTTTAAATAAATGCCAATTAAAATGGGTAAGTTATTAAAGGTATTTAGAGTTATAACTACATAGTGCAATTTCGACTACATAAACTATAATGAAAGTTTTAACGATAAATTGGTAATTTCACTATCGATTAATCTGCAGTGAATTTGACAAAGGCCTTACACTGAAACTATAGGGATTCAACTATCAGATTTGTTTATCATGAATCTATTTATAATTAACTTAAATTAAACTGATACTAAAAATATAAAAAAGAATAAAAAAATGTTAAACAGTGAAAATTTTAAACTAATTTATGATTTAGCTATGATCCTAAAGATATCACAGTGCATGTTACTATTTGGGAAAATTACAGATGATTTTTTACATTTTATTCATAATTATATTTTGATCTATATTTTTAAAATATTTTATTTAAGTTTTCAAAATTTAAAATATAGACTTAAAAGTAAAATAGAATAAGAACCTATAAGCAAATATTTTAAAAAATAAAGAACAAAGTGTTAAATTGCCAGCAGAATATCTTTTATTTAGGACATCCATTGTGATATTCATGAAGTTATTCATGAGAATGGTAAAATTTTGCCAAATAATAAAAGATATTCTTTGGCCACTAAAGATTAAAACACAAATATTTGCGTCATCATAATTAAAATTAGAGGTATGTCATAAATATAAAAGTTCAACATCAGCATCAAAATAAAATATAAAATAAATTAATCATGTGCTAAGCTAAGCTATAAGAAATAGATTCGTAGTTTTTAAAATGTGGGTAATTGACCGCTTTGCAACTTAAAGTGGGTAAATTACCTAGAGATCCATGAAAATTAAATTCTTGCATTTAAGTCCTTGAGGTAAAATTTTCGTTATCGTGTGGTCTGTATGCTCGACGACTAATTCAATTTGAATTAACAGAAACTATTAATTTGCTCAGGGTGTATGCATTCTACCTTCATAAAATTATTTAGATACCCTTTAAAGTGAATCAAATTTTATCTTTTGTATCATGTTAATATTTATCTTTCTGTCTTCTCGACCCATATCATAACCCAACCTCTATGCGGACCATACCACTCATTCTCTCCCTCATGAGTCGCTGCCGACAATTTAAGTTTAGTAAAAAAAGATTAATGCTACATCTCTCTCCTCTCTCCCTCATTTCGTTGTCTTTTGTTTCCAAATAAATTAACCCATGATAACATTTCTATTTCTATTTTTCTTCCCCTCATCCCACTTTCTTTCTGTCTATTAAATTGCTACCCAGTGCAACATCAATCGTGTTGAGGAGAAGTCCTTCAGAAATTAATAAGACCTCTGAGTGAAGGAATAAACAAGGATAAAATTGAAACTTCACATAAAAATAACATGACAATTGACAAATAAATAAATGATAATACAATAATAAAACTTAAATTTCAAAGACTACGTGTGAGAATTCAAATTTAGTAAAATAATATTTAAAAATCTAAAATCTCAAGAACTTATAAGCAATATCTGTTAAAAAATTGAACACGAGTGTAAGTAGGATTCGATCTCAAAGACCAGCAAGTAATTTTTTTCTTATGGGGCTTGTAAAAATTGCAAAATTGAAGGGAGCTAAAAAGGTGACAAATGGGAATGGGAGGAGTGGGAGAATTCTTGAAGGCAGAGGACTAGGCCACAGAAGAGAGGATGTTGATGCAATCCCCACTCAAAGTGTGCTTCCTCGGTCCTTTTTAAATTTATTTTCCCATTTTTAATAATATTTTTATTTACATATATATATATATATATGTATACATATAAATACATATATGCATAATGCATGTATTATTATGTATCCCATTAAGATGAGCCACTTCTTGCATATAAAATGTTCATATTCATCTCCCTTTGAATGCTCCTACACGGTCCTCTAGGCCCAAAAATGAATCGAATTTTAACACGATCTGATCCAAAATTCAACACAAAAATCTAGTTATTCGTACATGTTTTACTTACTGTTCATTCGATCCAAAATCTGACTCGATCTATTATTTTATTTTTCAGTCAAACCACTAAATGACCGTAATCTAACCCGTTTGTATATATCTGACTCGATTGATCAATTACCATTGGTCACTTAGTATTTACTGTTTCCATGAGTGCTTTCTCTGGAATAAAGTGAGATGTTATATTTTCATTAAATTCGAATCATTTCTTTCCTTCTATTATCTTCAAATCAGTAAATCAATGTAATTGCTACGCCACACTTCTCTTGCTATGACTAATAGTTTTTTTAGTAGATGCTAATCGCTACACCCCTATCAATAAGCCAGAAAATTGGAAATATTTTAGAAAAGAGAAATAATTTTCAACTATTATTAGAATCTATTTATACCTATGCAGAGCACTATTTCGATACCCAACTCGACCTAGATTTGACCCGAGTTGACTTCAGGTCTACGGTAATCCGATAAGGGTATGGTCCTATTCGAATTTAAATAAAATCAGCTCAAAGCTGTTCTAAATTTCTAAATTCTAATCCAAAACCATCCCTTCTAGTTAATTTACTCATTTCTCTCTCTGTCTCGAGAAATTTTTGCATGCACCGGTGCACGGTACACCAGCCCAATTAGCACACGACACGTCAGCACGCCTGACCACTTTTATTTACGTGTCGTGTGCTAATTGGGCTGGTGTACCGTGCACCGATGCATGCAAAAATTTCTCCTCTGTTTCCCACTGTGCTCTCTCTCCTGTCCTTCGTTAATTTATGTCAACTTTAAAATTTAATACTCTTTGTACATCGGGCTAAGAATTTTAAATTATTTTATTTTGATCATTTCATTTTATATGAAAAATTTTGTACTGCAAAGATACCTGAGTATCTTAATTTCTTTATGTCATTTCAATTCATTTTTTAATAACAATAAAAGTGTTGCAGATTTTTTTTTTTTTTTGATAGTAAGTGTTGCAGATTTAATAATATTCAATAGTATTTTTAAATGATATATAGATATGCACGGGACGGAAACCTTTAGGACAAAAGGTCAGATCGAAATATTGTGGGAAAAGGAGGAATTTTTTTTTTTTTTGGATAGTGAAAAATGAGGATAGTTACTGAAACAAAATAATATATATATATATATATAAATTAACTAATTGAAATAAAAATAGTGAGCCAAATGATATACTCTAAATTTATGAATTAATATGAAGAAAATCAATGGCTATAATTTAATTTTTTTTTTTATAGAGGCCACAAATAATTTACCTTTTATTTGCACTGATGGAGAGACCTAGCTAGATGATGACAACAGATCATGCTCAAACTCATACAATGAAAGTTATAATTCACAATAAAATGTATCAAAATAATGTCCACAGAAATTTAGTAGATGAAGGAAAATAAGAAAAAGCTTTAGTTCTCCAACAAGGAGGAAGATAAAAAAAAAATAAGGTATTGATCTACTTGAAAAATATTAATAGTGAAAACCAGGTTGTCTAGAAGTGAGAAAAAGAATGCTTTAGTTCCTTAGGAAGAAGTACCTCTGGTCACAGACTCGCAAGCCCCAACTAGCTATAAGAGATTAATTTGATTACAAGTTGATAGAGTTTTAAATGAGAAAATAGTGGCCTTGGTGTTGATTGCTTTGCCCTGCCTATTAATCTTCCATTTAATAATGAATAGATGATCATCGGAGAGATCAGGCTCATAGTGACTAGTAATTTCACTAATTTTCAATCAGTAACTAGCCAAGAAGCTATTAATAAGGAGGTGTTTTGCCACCACGTAAGCTGTTAGAGACAATTGTGATTAAGCCACATATATCAAAGTGCCCAGTTAGCTATGATGATTGTGTTGGAGCACTGAGAAATATCTTACAGCTCTGTTGTGTTAGATTGCCATTGTTAGTGCTAGATATGTAATTGGAATGCATAAGCATACATCCGTGCCCAATATATATCTTGGAGAAGCTTCGAGCTAGCATGATGGATGTGACGAAGCACAATGTGAGAGGGTTCCAATCAAGGAGTAAGGAATTTTGTCACTGTTCAAATGCATGATGCATATACTAATACTGACATATCTCTCAGAGCATGATTAATGATCGGAATTAATGGAGATAGCGAGTAGGATTTAGTAAAGTTTTGTAATTGTATATTTGGCGCAATCAGATTGACACGCAAGATGTTGCAAGTGTAAACCAATATTTATTTGCATAAAAACAATAACCAAAGACATTTATTTTGGCCTTTTCAAAGCCAATAATAGTGAAAGCCTTTATCTACTACGTACTCAACTCAAAATGCTCCATGAGTTTATTGTCATCAGCCTTGTAAACAATATCGGTCCATATATAACTGGTCAGACCCCAATAATTAACCTAAATATATGTAAATTCAGAGAAGAAGAAGAAGAAGAAGTAGAAGAAGAAGAAGAAGAAGAAGTAGTAGAAGAAGAAGAAGAAGTAGTAGAAGAAGAAGAGGAAGAATAAGTAAAGAAAATGGTAAGCTTAATTAATTAATTCTGAATCCACTTGGAGAAGGCCTCCATGGTCTTCATATCAGCTCTGTAATGCTTTTGAGTGAACTCCAGCAGCGCCGACCAGGTGAAGTCCGGGTAGACCCTCGGGTGGGCCGAGTCCACCAGCTCCGGCGGCGGCGCCACCACCTTCTCCATCTCGGGGCAGAGGAAGAAGGCCAGCGACTTCCTCGCCGACTCGCTGTTCACCACCGCTCGGTGAAGGCAGCTCTTGTACCTCCCATTCGACAGCGCCTGCTGTACATTTTTTTTGGATCAGATTATTGTAATAAAAAATAAAATATTGATTCAAATTGTATAATGTTTCAAATATTTCTCATTTAAATAAATATTCTATTAATTATTCATGTGTATTAATTGGAAATTATTGTTGTAGATCTTCTTATAAGTCAACTGTCTTGTCGTCCACTTAGTAGGTTTTAATGTATCAACTCATGTTTTTAACGTGTAAACCCTCAACATGATTAAAGGTTAATTACTAAGTCATTAATAATGTTAATGATTTAAGAAAACAATACAAATTCAGCATAAATGGAGAACATGTGAGCTGACAAGCACAAATACATAGGTCAAGTGATTTGAACCCTAAGTCAATCTTTTATATTTTTTAAAGAAATTTTTACAAGAGTTTATATTGTTATGTAAATTAGTTATAAATATGACTTAGTAAATGCGTTTTAGTGGTGGCGAAAAAGAAGAAGGCTTGCCATGAACGTATCCCCGATATTGACAATGAAAGTGTCAAAGTTGGGGGTGACGGAGCGCCAGCGGCCATTGACGAAGACCTGGAGGCCACCGACAGTGTCTTGGTGAAGAATAGTCAGGGAAGTCGGGTCGCAATGGGGACCCGTCCCTAACGTGAGCTCTGGCTTCTGACACGGCGGATAGTAGTTGAGCCTTGTTATTGAATCGTTCACTTTGAAGAAGTCCCTGAAGCATCTCCGGCCCACACCGAGGCTCGTTCCTAGCACCTCCATTATTCGCAATGACAACAAGCTCATCATCTCACAGTACTCCTGGTACACCTCCCTGTGTAGACCCAATTAGAGAAACATGCATTAATTCTCTTGTTATAAATTGACCTAAAAGCTTAAGTTCATAAATATGACTCATAAATGATCTTATATTCTAAGATGATGCTTCAGACGGAAGCTTATTTGCTTTGCAGCACTCGAAACAAATGATGGATTCCGGTGATGTCATTGCCTTTCCTAATTGTACTTACCCAAAGTGGCGGAACTCCTCCCCGAGCTTGCCGGTGAAGTAGTCGACGACTATGGGTGTAGAAGAGGAGGGAGAGAAGCGGAAGGAGAGGGTTTCCTTCCACGGGAGCTTGGAGGAGAAGCGGCCGGTGAAGCTGCTGGCGTAGCCGTAGCTCTCGCCGGGCATCCTCCGCGCCCCCTGCTTGTCCTGGAGAGCCATGGAGAAGAAGGAATCCATGCACCGGTGTGCTTCCGATATGAGCGCCGGAGGGACGCCGTGGTTCACCACCTGGAAGAACCCATGAGCCTCGCACGCCTCTCCGACCATCAGGGCAACCTCCTCCGCCGCCTCAGGTTCGCCGTAGAATAACCGACCAAGGTCGATGAGGGGGATGGAGAGCTCCTCGCTCTCCTCCGCCGTCGGCTTCTCCTCCTCCGGCCACACGAACTGCGCCGGAATCTCCGGCTGCCTGCTCATCACCGCCGCATCGAACACCAGAGCCTCCGCTGCCGCCGGCGACTGTGGAAGATGATGAGGCTTCTTTCCCGGCGGCTCGGTGGGCTCCGCGAGCCTTTGAGGGCGGGCGGCGACGCGGGTGAGGGCCATTCCGAGTTAGTTACTGCCTTCTTTCGGCAGGACACGCGTTATATAGTGGGGGCAAGTGACAGCTGTTTCGCTGTTTGCTCTGCACAGCGAATCCTGTAGAATTTCCCATCCTTACCTCCAACCCGTACGTCCAAATCCCCCGTTGCGCACAAAAACAACATATACGCCAATAAAGATTATCAGTCGTCGTCATTGAAATGAAATGCGAAATGACAATTAGGTCCCTAAATTTTAAAAACTTATTGGGCCAGGTCTTTCCGCTATATCATCCATTAGATGCTCAATGAAAGTGCACTATACAAGTATGCGAGCCCCACATGCTGTGCCACATGTATAACACTAAAGAAAATATCATCTTACAATACTTTCTCATTATTTTACATTATTTTTTTATAAAAATTTTTTGTTGTATAATATTTCTTTTTTGATTTGCATATGTACGTAAAGTAGAAAAAGTCCTTACAATATAAAAATAATTCTATACATATTAGAACCTTCTCTAACATCCTTTGTCGAACAGCTGCTCAACAGCAGCCCCAAGTCGAACAGCAGCTTAGCAGCAGCCCCTTGACGAAGAGCTGCTCAACAGCAGCTCCAAGTCGAACAGAGCTGTCACCAGATCGTACTCTCTGTACTACTATGTCAACTCAGCATTTAAGACAGCATGGGAGTCCACTCCCTAATTGTCCTTTGTAGGAATAGGTATCAGATATGACAGACCGTACCTATTGTATCCCCTCCTCTCCAGGCTATAAAAAGGGGGCTCGGGCTCTCTCATGGGGGTGGCCCTTCCTTCCTCTCTCTCTCTTGTACTCATTTGGTCTCCCATTAGAGACCTTCAAGCTTTGTAAGAGGAGATGGGATTAGTGGATTCAAATCGCTTGGACGGCATCGTGGTTTTTTCCCCGGACACTCGAGTTTCCACGTAAAAATTGTCGTCTCACTTCTCTCTGTGGTGGTGCATTTTTTGCATCAACAATACAAATAAAAAAAGATTATGCATAGTAAAAATAGTCGTACAAGATTATATTTTATATTGTTAATT
Source organism: Apostasia ramifera (assembly GCA_019297695.1). Lineage (NCBI taxonomy): Eukaryota > Viridiplantae > Streptophyta > Magnoliopsida > Asparagales > Orchidaceae > Apostasia > Apostasia ramifera. The sequence continues at coordinate 74,816 of JAEMOT010004261.1, read as the reverse complement.
TTGAACTTTTGCATAGACTTCTTTTTATATTATATGAACTTTCTTTTACTTTGTACACATATACAAATCAAAATAGAAATATTATACAATAAAAATTTACAAAAAATAAAAAAAATGATGCAAAACTGTAATAAAATGTCGTGAAATGACATTTTTTCGCCATTCGCGCGTGACAAAATGCGGAGTCTGAGCAAATGCTCGCACGCTTTCGTAATGCACTTCCATTGGTGTCGAGTGGATAGTGTAGTGGGAAAACCTAACCGAATAATATACACCTTTATTTTAGGTCCATAAAAGGATCTCTATAAAATGACAAGTTGACCTTAAGGACTGCCATAACACTGTAATAGTATGAATATACATATATATGTCAAAATATAAGCCTTGAACTTATATGAAAATTAAGCTAACCAGGGATGTTAACTAGCGAGTTTACTGAGTTTAAGCTCGAGTCGAGTTTATTATGAGTTAATTAAAATTCCTTCGAGTTTGAATTGATTAAATTTCTACAATTATTTAACATATATGCTGCATATAATATTTTAATTAATTTTATATGTATAATGTATATTCCTATGCGTTAATTACCTAAAAATGTACTTTCCAAAATATATGTATATATCAAAAAAAATTTAAATATATATTGAAAAAAATTAAATACATATGAAAATATAAATATTAAATTAATCACAAGATAAATTAATTTTACTAAAATTAATTAAACTGACCTCCATTCGAGTGAAAATCAAGTCTAGCTCAAATTAAATAAAATACGAGTCAGTTTTAAATTTTGAAATTATTACCGTACCTAAGGTTAAGTAATATCAGAAACTCAGGCAAAATCAACGCACAGCTTAAAATGGATTCTGAGTTTAATTTGCCGAATTATTCTGTAAATTAAAAATCTAATTAAATAGATAATTCGATAGAACAAATTTAAATCCATTTTAAGGCAATATATTCATCATTTTTTAAGGCTGTGAAGCTTTCTCGACGCAGATTTATCAAATTTATGAGTTCATTGCTGTGAAATAGTTAATTAATTTTATGGATTTTTATGAGATAATTAAAACTGTATAGATCTGTCTGAAAATTGTGCTAAATAAGTGCTTTCATTATGCATGAATATAGATCATCATCTAAATTGATTACATCATGTTTATTTAGAATACACGAACATAATGCGACGCACAAGGCCCGACTGGCTCGCCCAGCCCGTCTAGTTTTGAGTCTAGTCGCATCTCGAAGTTTGGCGCGGCACTGGCAGCGAAATGCCTAGCCAGCCGAAAGAGTCCAAAAATCGAGAAATTATTTGTTCATGCTCTCGCTTTGTGTCATGTTTTAGGTCCCTATTCACAGTCTTACGCATGGCGTAGTGGGCCCTAGCTCACGGAGCTCTAACACGGTATCTCTTAACAGAGCTCATAGACTCAGAGATAGCCGCTCCATTAACTTTGCCGCGCAGATTTGAAAATTTTAAAAAATAATGTGCTATGCTGTTATTGGTGTGATATAATAAAAAAATCATTTTTCTTAGAAATGGTGGCAATTTAGGGAGAAAAATTATTTGTATTAGCTGCATATAAGCAGAAGGAACACCTTGGAGAGCTAGGGTTTCAAATTCTCAGCTTGTTATCCTATCTATATTTTTTCAACTCGTATTGTTGAATACATGCAAGTTACAATAAAACAAAGCAAACTCAATAAGGTGCAGTGATATGTTGATGTTGAAATGCATCATCCTCTTTGTAATATATGTTTGTATATAAATATTTTTCTCTTTTGTCTTTTACATAAAAATAAAGACTTTTTATCTTACTCATTCACCGAAGAATTACAGTCATTATAAATTTAATGCAGTAACAAATAGTACTACACCTAAAGAGATGAATTTTCAGACTAAAATTCTAACAAAATTATATGTTTTTCATACATAATTTCTTATTATGATAAAAAACACATTTTGTGAAATACAAAGTTTCTAGATGATCATACAAAATACAATAAGTATCGAACAATCTACATTAATTATATGTATTACCGTATGGAATAAGATTTTCTTTTACTGATACAAATTGATTGCAGCAAAATACAAGGTATTATTCTTTGTATACAAATCAAATAAATATAAAATAAATTTTACAAACAGAACTATACCTTCGGTGCCTATATAAATTTACTATGATCTTCATACAAACTGTGACGCCCGTGGCTGAAGAGGGCGGAGAGTGATTGTCGGGTGATGTCCTAAGAGAAAGAAATCACTGAGGCAAAGTGTAACTCCTGATAGGCTTCTAGGCCGAATAATCCCACTTCAGAAAAAAAGGAAAATCCTGAGCTGTATAAGTAGATAATATGATCTCAAATAGTAGAGACACTTTTTGGGACAAAATCGTGAGGCTAGTGATGAAAAACTCTATAGTTAAGCGTACTTAGGCTGGAGTAGCACTGGAATGAGTGATTTTCTGGGAAGTACTCAAGTCATGTAGTTTTCCTAAAGCTAAAGCAGACAATACTTCTACATTAAAATCACGAGATGTTACACAAACTTTCTAAATGATACAATGTACCATAATTATCATATAACATTGGTCACTCATATATATTATCATGCATTTAAGTCTCCTTAATGCTCATACAAATTGATTTTTAGCTCATAGAAGTAATAGCTTTTGTATACAAATTATCTAATTAAGAAACAAATTTTAAAATCACCAGTATATCTTTATTACTTATATTAATTGCAGTGATATACCATTATTGCATATATAAAGTAAAATAATCTTAATACAAAAGTTATTTCTTAAAATGCAATATTCATGAATAATCATACAAAGTATCATATATGTTACAATCTACATTGATCATATTATTTTTGTTCGTTATGCTTATTCAAAGCTAGTTATTGTCTTGTATTAGTAATATCTTCTGTATACAAAATAAATAAATATAAAGTGAATCTTACAATCACTAATATACCGTTATGTTTGTATAAACCGACTATGATTTAAATATAAATTTCATTTCTTAAAATACAAAGGAATACATATGGGTCTGTACCTTTATGCATAATGCCTTGTTCATAATACAACTCAATCTATTTGCAGTCTTCTTCAGAGTTGAATGAATGTAATATCTCTTTGCTACCTTCACTTATGTCGAAAAAAGTGAATAATGTCGACGTGGCATATGATGTATACTCAAATTATACCTTTTAAATTGGATATAGTGTCCAAAATTAGGATCACCTTGATTATTGGGTTGGTAAAAAGAAGCCAAGAGTGAAAGAATTTATCTGCAGAACAAGTTAGTAGAGTGGAAAATATTATGTTCTCAAAACACGATGTATATAATCTTATGAACAGAGAATGTTTGCAGTGTATCGAGACAGGTGACTTATACTTTGTTGAAATTATTTTGAGAGAGAAAAAACTCTGACCCATTCTTTGATTGAGATATTTTATTAGATGAGGATCAACGACTTACAAATTTTCTATAGGTCAATGGTAGGCACAAAATGGATTATTACACATTCGGTGATGTTGTTATTTTCAATACAAGTTAATGTATGAACAAATACAATCTAATTTGTGCTCCAATTATTGGAGTAAATAATCATTGGTAGAATATTCTATTTGGACGGACATTTTTATTATAGTGAATAAAGAGCAAATGACATCAATTGATTAGATTTAACATCATAATCATAAAATTTTATATTTTGGTAATTTGTAATGATAGTAATTTGTATTTTAAATTTAGGGCTATATATTGACATGATAAATTGTGCATTCACAGAAGTATTAGCTATATTTTATGCAACAACTATCTACCTTACTATTGGAATGTTAATAGTTTGAATGATAATTTAAGGCAAGAGTTATATGCATGATTACTAAGTTTAAATTAAGGGGACATTTGATTCATTATTATTTTGATGTTATGTCATGTAATTTAGATGTCATGACAATCAGATATTATCTTTTATCTAATAATTTTATAATCTCATAGAAGATTATTTATAGATGTCATTAAACCAAATAATTATTTTTTTTAAATAACATAATATATAACATCAAGATAACATTGAACCAAACGCCCCCTAAATCAGTGGCGGAGCCACATGGTACTCAGGGGGTGCAATTGCACCCCCTGAGTTTTTTTTTTTAAATTACATATCTATTTTTTTTTTATTTCAGTCTGAATTTCATATAATAAATATCATATCATAAAT
>JAEMOT010004261.1:0-70528 GCA_019297695.1 Apostasia ramifera | reverse complement strand
AATTTATTATAATATTATTATAAATAGTTTATTTGACCCCCTAGTTTGAGGTCTTGACTCCGCGCCCTAAATACTATTACAATACAACATTTAGAGGAATATAATTATTTGAGTGTGATATTAAAATAGTGTGTATAGAGAATAAGGTGATTTGTATGATCATGTTTAAATTTTATATAAGCATCGAGTAAATAAAACATAAATGACATGAATTAACTACATTTAATACTATAATCATAAATATTTGTATGTATATGTGTATGAAACTTGATAGGATTTGTATATAAATGAAACAACAATGTATTAATAATTTAAACAATTTTATAGGCAGTATTGCCCGTAAGAAAGAGTAAAACCGTTGAACCCATAAATTTTTCGATAACATATTCGAAATATAAATTCTTTATCAATTTAATCTTATTTTTTTTTAAAAATTATACAAAAGAATGAATAATTAAAAATTAAAAATAATTGATAAATCGCAAATAGTGATGAAAAGACGGTGAGAAATAGTAACACACCTGCTATTAAGTAGAAAGATTTTCTGCGATTCTGTAATGGCATAGGAAAGATAGAATCTGAAGTTGTCACCTAGGAGAGGCTCAGTGAAAACACAATGCAATTTCATATGGAAGATGACCGACGGTGAGAAGATGGCCCACTAGGGTTTGTTGGAGAGAAGGGATGGCGACCTACACAGCAACCGACACCTGAAATAATATTTTATTTTAAATTCGAGGCGGCACTTCAGGGCAAAGTTAATAGAGTGATGTGTTCTCCACTCACGCACGCGCTGTTAGAGACCGGAGTTATCGCTCCATCTGGTCGCTCCATGAGCTAGGGCCCATTGCGTCACACATCAGACTGTGAATAAGAGCCTAAAACATAATATAGAGCGAGAGTGTGAGCAAACAATTGCTCCCAAACATGACATGGAGTGGGTCGGGTCAATTCGGGTCGGGTACCCGATGGGCCACCCTTTTTGTTGTTCTTTTATTTTACATTTTGAAAAAAAAAATTATCAAGCAAAGAAAGAGTGATACTTTTGCACAATAAAGAAAATAAATTAACTTATAAATTTGATTAAAAATAAAATTAGTTAATATTAATAAATATATAAAAAGTGAAATAACATTAAATTTTGTATAACATAAGTTTATAATCAACTCAATATACATATAATTATATGTATTAAAAGTTTTTTTATGTGTAATTAAAATATTTGATGGATAAAAATATGATATGATAATTTATATAAGAGGATAAAATTATAAATGAAATTGAATCAAGCTAAATTCAACTTAAAATTAAAATGTTCAACTTCGAGTTGAGCTGATTTAATCAAAATCGACTCAGTGCTAGCCCTAATGGTTACATTCAATTAGTTCGGCATTAAAATTATTGTGATCCAGAGCTAGCTTGATTTCTAACTCGAGTTGACTCGATTTCAATGTCGTATCAAAAATGAGTTGAATTCAAGCAGATTAAAGCCGGAATCAAATATCTAAATATGCCAAAACAAAATTCAACTTAAAATTGATAAGCAAAATGAACCGTTAGATCAAGATATTTATTATGTAAATTTAAAAAATATTTAGAGCCAATTCTATCCATTTCAAGGGAGATGTGGGGAATCATCAAACCAGTTTGAATTAATTTCAAGCCAAAACATTTAGCTTACGAATTAATTTGAAAATAAAGCTAACTCAACTCGAGCTAGCTTCGAGTTTCGATCATTTCAATCATCCCTAACTCATAAGGCAGAAGATGCAAGGGAAATTTGAATCGAGTTTAACAGGTTGGTAATTGTGTTTAACGTAACGTTTGCGCGATCAGCGAGCTAACGACTCATTGGGTTCTGTTGTGCAATTTAGAACTGAGCTGAATCTAACTCAAGAATTTAGCATTTCGTAATAAAAAAAAATAGAAATAGGTGAAATTAATACCTTGTTTAATTGATTATAAGGCTGCAGCTTGTACATGATTTAAGTTCAAGCGAGCTGATCTCATTTTCAATTTTAAGTTTTCGTATTTATGTTATGTTACTTGAGATATGATTATTCGCATTTGATTTAAGTTTTACTATTTTTATGATATGATAAAAAAGAATTTTATTTCATGTATTAATATTATTACTGCAATAAAGTAATTTAAACTAACATAAATATGTTATGGCTTATGATAATAATATGGAAAGAAATATAAACGTAAATGATTTTTTGGTAAAATTATCTTTAATTCTCAACCAATGATTAGGGGACTTGCAATTAGTGAGAGAATAATGAAAAAGTGCAACTTTGTCCTAAATTATTTTTCAATTTTTTTTTTTTGTTAATGTACATTATTTTCATCCCAAAAGATCAAATAAAAAGACAAATATTAATTAAAGCAATTTAAATGCTACATGAGAAATCTAAGTTAAGGATTTTAAAAAATTATGACCTATTTGCAACACTCGTCAAATCTCAAAGGCCAAAATGTAATTTACCCTTATAAATATTTAGTAGAGTTCAAATTATATCGATTTTTTTTTTACAATAGAATTTAAGTAGTAAAAAAAATCGCATCAAATTTGTGTAAAGCTAAAATAGACTAATGTTTTAAAAAATTCCTTAAGTTTAGAGCAAAATTTACGATCCAAATTGTCTAAGGCGTTATGTTTTTTAAAAAAAGTTATATTTAAGTTCTTGAGATACAAATCATTATATTAGAGTTGAAATTTCTAAATTACAATTTATTTATTATAATAAAATTTAGAAGTCTAAATCAAAATATCAAAACAAACAAACAAAAAAAACATCAAAGTACTTTTTATTTTTAAAAATTTTTAAACTATTTTAAAATATCATATTTCAAAATCAAATATGCAAATAATTTAGTAATATTCTAGTTTAACAGCAAAACATATGGAGTGATCTATGTTTTTTGTGACATAAATTTTTAAAATATCTCGGAGAATCAATTTTTGACGTGATTCTCTTCTTCAACAATTTATTTTTTTTAATCAAATTCAACGATGTACTTGATTAGAAAATTGTATATTTTTCTAAATTAAATTGACAAATTATTTGAAATATAAAATGTAGACGTGAAAAGGATGTACTTTTTGGCTTGTATTCAGCCATTTAGTAGGATCATGTCTTCAAAAAATTACTAGTTGATTTTATCGATATTTTTTGTCATGATATTCTGTGACGTTGTATCATTATTAATACTTTGATATCAAAAGGCAATAGATTGGAACATTTAGAAATATAAATACTCGTAAAAAACTAACATAAATAGGAATATTGTTAGAAATTTTTGACTTCTGCTCTCATCAATATAATAGTATAATTTTAGCATTAATTTTATGCATGTATGTGGGTTTTTTTTTTTGAGTGATGTGCATCGAAATATATAAATGATTGATATTTTTTTCTTTTATTTTAGCTTATTTGTCATTTTTCTATATAGATAAGCATTTCTCTTCTATATTATTGTTGAATCATCTTTTTCTTCTCTAGCATATTGTGATTTTACTTTTATGATCATACTGTTGTTTTATTATTTTAATTTTCTGAATTCATTAAAAAAAAATTTAGAGGGTATTCGATGTTATCAAGATAGCACGATGTTCACATGTTATTTTTTGAGTTATAATTTCATAAAATTTTAGAATATTATTTAATAATATATGGGCCAAGTTGGGCTGAGCTAACTGGCTAAAATGTGCTAAGATGGGCCGAGCCCAACATGGCTCATTAGTCATTAGTGGTAAACCAGATTAGCATTTTCATTAGATAAAGCTTTTTGCTTTGTATTTTTGTAAATATTTTTTTTATTGTTAATCATTAGATTAATATTGCTTCTTTTTATTTTTATTAATTGAAGTTCACCATTTGTATTAAATAAAATTATAAATGGTGAAATTATTAATTTTTATAGGGTATATTGCATTTAGGTCTCTAAAGTCTCAATATTTTTGCATTCAGGTTTATAAATTTTAAATTATAGCATTTAAATCTTTAAAGTCTTTAGAATTTTACACACAAGTGCACAAATTTCAAATCGTAATATTTAGGTCTTGAATTTGGCAACATATTGCCATTGGTCTATCCACATTTCAATACATATACATTATTTAAGTTAAATGTAATATTATAGGTGACACAAGAATCACATTACAATTAATCATCAACCTGAGGAATTTAAATCCTACTATTCAAAATTCATGGAGCAGTACACAAAAATACTAAGACTTCAGCTACGTAAGTGCTATGATTCAGCGTAAAACCCCAAGACTACGGAGAGCTATATGCAATTTACCCATTTTTATAAATTTAAAAATAATGATAAGTAGGTGTGGTTAATAAACGGGTCTATTGAGGTCTTATATTAGAATCCATAAATAGAGAACATCACGTCTAATAATTCTTTTTCTATCTCTAAATCAGGAACAACGACGATCTCTGAATTATAATATAAGATTTTCTATTGGAAAAAAAAAAAAAACTAGAAATACATGTTAATGGGCTTTAACGGAAATATTTTCTGGGCTAGGCCTTCTATAAGACCAAGTTATGGAGGCTTTTGGGCCACAAAGTCTGAAAAGATTTATGTGAACAATCTCACAAAAAAAAAAAAAAAAAAGGTGCTTTAAGGCTAGCAAGAAAGCATCACACATATCAACAGAAAAGATTGTCGTAGGGATTTCGTTACAACAAAGCTACGATCGGGCCATACGTCTGTACAAAACCGATCCACGAAATTTGCTTTTGAGAAATATGAATTGGAGATTTACATCGGAATTTTTTTATTTTTTCTTGTGAGGTGATTTTATAAGAATATGGTGGTGCTTTTTTGAGGCTTAATGAGCACTTAAATCATCTAATCTAAAAGAACATGAATTAGTTTTTATATCACATTTGATATCGAGGATCAGCTGATTAATGTAAAGTTTTTTTTCTATCTTTTTTTAACATATATAATGAGGTTTCAACTTATGCTTTTATGGTAAATATCAGAAGATCTCTCTTTGAATCAAATAAATATGATATTTTTGTGGTTAGATCATTTTCTATTATTATTTTTTCTTATATTATCTAGCACGACATATTTGACTAGCGATATATATATCCGATAATTCAAGTTTTTCGTTATACATAGTTTTTTAATAAGTGATACCTCAGGTCCTTACTTTGAGATCAAAGAAGAGTGTGGCATTTAGTTGAGATATTTCAATTATATATATTTTTTATTTTATTTTTTTTGAATTGATGATCAAACATAATTGCCAATCGAATGCTAGTTCGGTTTTCTTGGTCTAAATAAATATTGATTAAAAATAATTAAATATAATTTAGACTTGCTATCCAGGTATATAATATAAATGAATATTAACGGACATTAATTTTCCTTAAAAATAGTTTGGATTATTTAAAGTTTATTCTATCAAGTTAATTGTGGAATTTTTAAAAAATAGTTAATATGTAAAGAAAATAAAATCTTATCGATCATCAGTTCAGCTTATCACATTATTATTATGCGCTTATTGTTTACTTACTTACTTATATTTTAAGGATAATTACCCACATGCCACATAAAACTTCATGTATTACACCACACACACTTTCTTCACAATCCAAAGTGTAAATTTTGTGAAGAAAGTATGTGTGGTGTAATTTTAAAAAGTTTATGTGGCATGCAAGTAAATGCCCCTATATTTTAATTTTTCAATAACGTTTTCTCATTTTCTATTAATTATTTTAAAATATTTTATTAAAAATATGTCAATATTATATAGATTGTTGTAAAATTTCTGTGGTCATGTGCGCTTAACGCATAAGCTACTATTATTGAAAGCGTGACTGTGCGCCTGTGCGAACATGCGGGAATAATTATAATTTTATTTTATATATGTATTTTTTTACCCATATAGTTTTTTTATTCAGTACAAGACTATTTTTAAATCCTACAATTATATAAATATATATTACAATTTTCTTATTTTATTTTGTGTAAAAACTTTTTACATATATATATGTATTTTACTTTCATCTAGATATTTTATTACTTTGTTATCTTTTTTATATGAGTAATTTTTCATATATAAATATTTTTTATTTTCTATAAGCTTTTCATTATTTTACATAAATCAAAAAATACAATTACAATCACTGTAAGAAGTTAAAAAAAATTATGTGTATTAAATAAATTTTTATATAATCTCAATATAAAATAAAAAGAATAGAAAAAATTATTATTTGGTACTTATATATGACGACTCGGGACTAAAAAGAGTGAAGAGTGATCACCAAGATGATGTCCATAAGAATGAATCAAGATCACTTAGATAAGGAGCGACTCCTAGGCAGAAAGGCATAGAAATAAATCGTCTCATATCAAAAAGGGAATGAACTATATAAATAATATTATCACCAATGATAGAAATACCTTTTGGGGAAAAACTATAAGTCTAATGATAAAAAAATTTATAGTTAAACATACTTAATTTGGAGTAATACTGGGATAGAAGATCACCTAGAAAGCATTCAAGTCATGTAGTTCTTAAAAATAAAGCAGACAATTCTCTACATTATGGGATATTACAATATGAAAATTATGATGCCTATGGCCGAAGAAAGCAAAGAGTGATCACTGGGTGATGTCTATTTATTATTACTAGAGAAAAATGTAATACCTAGTAGGCTTCTAGATCAATAAATAGTAGTGAGTGGGGCATACGAATGTATCATTTTATATCAAAAAAAGAGAAAAAAAAAAAACCTGGGTTGTGTAAGTATAATGTGATCCCAAATGGTTGAGGTACCTGGTGAGGCTAATGATGAGAAATTTTATAATTAAATATACTTGAGTTAGAGTAGTACTGAGAATATATAGTGACCTCTTATAAAGTACTCAAGTCATACAATTTTCTAATAGCAAAGCAGACAATTTCTTTATATTTAGATTATAAAATATTATAATATGATATTAGAGTCAGCCTCCCATAATATGATGTTATTCAAAAATGAATCAAGAGAAAGTTGATGGGCCTATAATTCCCATGACAAAAGGGGGCAAAAAGTGATTACAAAGCAATGTCCCAAGAGAAAAGAATTACTTGAGAAAAATATAACTCCTGATAGAAATCTATTTGTAAGGTTTTAAAAATTATAAGCTAATTCGTAATATGGGTAATCCTAAGAACCTATTCGCAATTTACCCTAAAAAATGCCAATGTTTCTGACACACCGCTCGAGCCCAATAATTTTCAGTCACGTGCGAGGGAGCGTTGCCTGGCACTAACCTAGAGCCACGTGCGCGCTCCCCTGGTATGCACGTGCTCCCAGGAACGAGTATGAATGAGCAATTTGATTGGGCTTAAACTGCTATGGGCTGGGCCGTCGTATCGTGCGAAAGCGATTGACAGCGGAACCGCAGGCTGGTTTGAAAAAAAGACATATATATATATATATAATAATTTTATAAATATATAAAAGGATAATAAAGAGCGCAAAATTTTAGAACTCTTTTAAAGAAAATAAGAATGAAGACATTAAAAAATATTTTATAGCACAATTTTAGCATTTATGTAATTCTTCTAGCAAAAAAATGCATTTAGGCAATTCTAAATTTAGCTTTGCAGATATGTCTCATCCTTTTAATTTGAGTTAATTGGATCCTGCTTGTTTATTTTGATCTTTAACTAAGTCCAAAATAATTTTAGCTTTTCACATGCTTTTTGTTAAAAAAAAAAATCTTACCCGTTATTTCACAAGTCTCATTCATCTAAAGTACATGAATCATGAGCTGGCACTACCACAACATCTATTATATTGTTACTTATAATCATGATAATAATCGTCTTTGTAATATTTCATCATCTAAATATATAGGTATTGTCCGTTTTAGTTTTAGAGAGCTGCGTAATTGAGTAGCTTCTCGAAATGAATACCCATCTCATTGCTACTTTGGCTCAGGCTTACTTAACTAAGGAGTTTCCCATCATTATCTTCACAGTTTTACTTCAAAAGACATTTTTATCATTTGAGATCATATTATATACTTATACAGTTCAAAATCTTACCCCATTTTTGTTGTGTGACGATTCATTTATGTACCCCTCGCTTTACTCATTATCGACCTAGAAGCATATCAGAAACCGCATTATTTACTCCATTGACTATCTTTTTTTGGAATATAAGGAGGATCACAGGCCCACCAGCTTCCATCTGGTAAAGGTCTCTCTATAATTTTAGATCATATTATCTACTTATACAGCTCAAGACCTTCTCCCATTTTCAATGTGGGATAGTTCATTCCTGTGCTTTTCTTTTTATTTATTGTAGGCCTAAAAGCTTGTAAGGAGCAGCATTTTGCTCCAGTGATTCTCTTCTCTTGAGACATCACTCGGTGATCACTCCCTTCCCTTTTTAGCCACGAGCATGATAGTCTTATTCTCATCGAGATTGAAGTTAATATGATTCAGTATTTTAAAAATTTTAATTGATGAATGATTTATGCTGCTCTCAAAATTAAATTAGGTTTTAAAAGTAGTCCCAATTTTAGTTTCCCATGCAAATTAAAAGTATCAATTTCAACTGTAATATCCCGAAAATTTAGATTTTGATATGTATTATAAATTAGAATTGTATGTACAAATTTGGGTGATAAATGATATTTACGATATTTTTGTATAGAAAATATAGAAGAAATTTTGGGTAATACCTTTGATTTATTGGATCTCCAAAAATGATCAAGAAAGAATGATAAAAGAAATATTAGATGTAGAAATAATTTTTGTAAGATCTAGTATTTATTTGAAAATAATAAGAGAAATATTAGAAAATTATTTTCTTGATTTAAATTTGAATTTATTTAAAATATCATAATTTATTTGAATATTTATTGTTTCAAAATTCTCATGAGGATATTTATCAAAATTGAAAATGTTTAAGGGATATAATTATGGATTAAAGGATGATTTATTATCATTATTTAAATTTTGAATTTATGAGATTTAATTATCCCTTAATTTAGCCTTGGAAGAAATACCAGATTTACCCTTAGATTGAGTTATTAGAGGAAATAATATTTTCCTCCTCTCACACATCAATTCATCCCTCTCCCGATTTGTAACTGCCGGCCCTAGCCCCCTCCTTAGCCTAAAATGAAAAAATGATAGAGAGAAAAAAAAAAGAGAGAGGAGAGGGAGAGAAAGGAAAAGAGAGAATTAGAAATCCATGGTGTCACAATTTTTCTCCTTCGAATCGGCAACCACGGAAAAAAGATTTCAAAAATTCGAATGAGAAGGCAAGAGAAAAAGAAGAAGGAAAAAAGAGATATTTTCATGATTTCTTGAGATAGGAGATTTCTCTAACTATTAGGATTTAAATTAATCAAAGATAAGAATTCGCATAATTTAATTTATAATTATTTGATAAGGATTCATTAAATTTAATATTTAATTATTTGTGAAATTTTATTTTATAGTATTGCTAACATTTTCTTCATGTTTATGATTGTAAATTTCATTTATGGGCTTAAATTATTTTATTAGAGAAATTTGTTTAGATATAAATATGATTGTATATTGCTGAAATATTTTTATTTCGGATTTGAGTTTTATAGTATTAGTTTGGGGTATCAAATAATCTCAGATTTTGATGAAAATGGGTGATGAGTTAGATCTTGAAGTTACCTACAATCTTTGTGAAGAAATATTTGATTAATTCTGAATAAAAAGTATAATTTCGATGTCATTAGTAAAATCTGATAGAAGTTTGTATTTTCTTACCGAGTTTAGTTCATAGGAGATTTGGTGTACCAAATGAATTCAGATTGATATAAAAAATTATATTAAAATAGAGAACATATTATACTATAATTTTTATGTAGAAAGCTTCTTTCAAAACGTTCATTTTGGATAAGATTTTGCTGGAAAGTCTTGGCATAAAAATCTATATTTGAAAGAGCTTATCATCACGTGTAGATTAAATGGAGATTTCTTATGTTAGATGATTGCTATTAAATGTGAATTTGGAGATTATTAGATTATTTGATTGTTTATCATATTTATGTATAATTTTTATTAATTATCCTGAAAATATATATTTTATTATTAGAAGTCTAAACAATTGTGTTACTTTAGTAGAGATATTAGTTATTATATTTAGAAGAATTGAACTTATGAAATCGATTTTAAATATTATGAGATATTGAGTATTGATGATTTAGTTAATCTCTAATAAATTTATTATTTAAAACTCATGCTAAATAGATTTATTAATAGATGATTTGATTTAAAAAGTGATGATATTTTTATAATTATAGAGTGACAATAACGTGAAATTGAAATTGATCATGATTCAAATTGATTCACTTTAATATGATGCTCAAATGTGGATTATAATTATATTATTAGCTCTAATCATACTCTCATTAAATTTTAATTGAGATTTCACAAATTATATGCGGAGAGTTAATGATCTTTATTAATTTAGATTAAAATATCTTTGAAGATATCATGATTATTTTTATTGGTGATTGATAGATTACTATAGAAATTTAATTCAAATAGAAGAGATGACCTAAAATTAAATTATCGAGGTTATGAGGTACAAGATGGATTGTGAAAGTTTAATAATATATAGTGCATATAAATTATTATGAATTAATTGCTGACTCTGTTTGTTTCTTCAATGATGAGATAAATATATTATACAATGTTATGCCTCTTTTCATCGATTGTGACACCTATGGGAGGACAAGTGTACAGACTTGTCGTCATATTTGATGGGACAAGTGTACGAACTTGTCGTCAAATTCGATGTGAATATATTGACTTGTGTTTGTGACACCTACGGGAGGGCAAGTGTACGAACTTATCGTCACATTCAAAAATATAATATGATATTTAGGTAAGTGTATGAACTTATTATATGACTAAATTTATAATCAAAATTTTAAAGGCGATAATGGATTAAAAATTAGATGTGATTTCTGTGGGATTACGCACTTGCCTTAGCTCGAGAATATGATATATAGGCGCGACGATGTCCATTGTCATTTTGGGCCAGTGAGTGAAAACTCTCAAAACTGATTGAGGACCTCACATTTTAGCCATTATGGGTCATAGCCTACGGGGCCAGGAGATGACGATCCCCAAATATGTAAAAGACAACTGAAGCGTAGTACGAGAAATCACGAGCCCAAAAGCTTTTGTAAAATAAAATTAATTAAAAAAAAATTTACTTGTTAATTATATTTTTATATTTATTCTGTTATCATATTTATATTATAATTATTAGGCAAATCATGTTGCACTTATTTATGTTTAGTATTCGTATTGTGCTAATTATCTATCATACATTTACATTATTCAATTATTCATAAGAAACTTATAGTATACATGCTCATTTATTTGATAGTACTCGTATTATAAATTCTTATTTGATATCTTATATTATACAATTTAAGTATGCATAATTATCATAATCATTGCTATCATATTATTTATTCATTTAATATAAGTTCATGAATATTATTATATGCATGTGATAATTCTCTTAAATCTCAAAATAATAAATTTGTGATCATAAAATCTTATTAAATATTTTATGTGACCCATAACTAGTTGATATCTCCTACTAAGTCCTGTGGTGGACTAACGCCTTTTCGGCAATATTTTTACAGGTTTAGCACAAATATAAGAGGCATGAGTGAGAGATAATTAGAAAATTATTTTAGATTATTTGTGTTTAAGATTTTATATTTATTTATGGTGTAATATAATAATTGTATATTGAGGACAAATTTATATTAAGATGTAGTAGAATTATTTGAGGAACAAAAAAAAAGAAATTGGGTGACGGCCGAGGTAAAAGCTAAAGTCGTTACAGACGTCCGTGGCCGAAGAGAGCGGGGAGTGATCTCCTGGTGATGTCCTAAAAGAAAGAAATCACTGAGGCAAAGTGCGGCTCTTGGCAGGCTTCTACGTCGAATAATGAGTGCTGAGAGTAGCGCAGGAATGAATCGACCCACATCGGAAAAAAAGGGAGATCCTGAGTTGTATAAGTAGATAACGTGATCTCAAATGGTAGATACGCTTTTGGGGATAAAATCGTGAGGCTAATAATGAAAAACTTCATAGTTGAGCGTGCTTGGGCTGAAGTAGCACTGGAATGAGTAACCTCCTAGGAAGTACTCAAGCACGTAGCTCCCGCAGTACGATGTAGTTCGAGGACGAACCAGGCGAAAGTTGGTGGGCCTGTGACGCCCGTGGCCGAAGAGGGGAGTGATCACCGGGTAATTAATGTCCTAAGAGAAAGGAATCACTGAGGCAAAGTGCGGCTCCTAGCAGGCTTCTAGGTCGAATAATGAGTGGTGAGAGGGGCGCAGGAATGAATCGACCCACATCGGAAAGGGAGAGAGATTCTGAGTTGTATAAGTAGATAACGTGATCTCAAATGGTAGAGGTATTTTTTGAAATAAAACTGTGAGGCTAATGATGAAAAACTTCATAATTGAGCGTGCTTGGGCTGGAGTAGTACTGGGATGGGTGACCTTTTAAAAAGTACTCAAGCACGCAGTTTTGTCAAAGCGGACGTGATGACGTTACATCGACAAATTCAATAGAGTTAGTTTCTACAATTTTGACATAATTTATGCTACAATATTTAATTTTAAATTGTAAATTCTGATTTTAAGAATTTTTTTAAAATATGAGAATTTTGATTGAAAAGAAACTTAAAATTAGGAGAATCCGTAATTTGTCCTTCAATTGGGTGATGGGGCTGGTACCCGCCTTGTCTACATATTTTTTGTGGGGTTAATTATTTCATTTTAAACATGGACTTTAAAACGTTAAGTAGGCATTTGGTTAAGTAAAAGTTGAATAAATAATCATTAATTTTTTACTTATGGATTTGGACTTTAATTATCCTTTTGAACCTCATTAATTAGGTAAGCGTTTGATTTAATATGTCATTTGAAAGATTAAATGAGCTTAATGACATAAATAATATAATAAAAAAATCTAAAATTATCATTTCAAATTAAATCATCTAAATTTGAGTGATAACCACTAAATGTCACCTTCATTATTATAGATAACATTCGAAAATATTAATATATAAATGCCATTCTAATTAATATAATAAAGCTAAAAAAATAAATAATATATATATAACATAATTATTTTAAAAAATTATTATTTATGAGAGTATTTAGTTTGATGTTATTACATTATTATATCAAATTATTAAAAAAATTATTTATTTAATTTTATAACACTATTCAAATAACAATATAAAGTTATACAAGAATATTAATGCTCCAAAAATAATATACAGATGCAATAAAAAATTAACTAACATCAAGATGTTCTATGTAACACAAAATTGGTTGAAATCAAGATGTTCCAATAAAATTATGCATATAATTTAATTAATTTTTTATTATTTTATTAATATAATAATATTAAATTAAATATTTAATAATTTTAAAATAATATAAAGATCGAAATTTCCGTAGCATTAATAGCTAAAATGGTACTATTAAATCAAATGCTCTATAAATATTATGCGCAAAAATCTAAAAAATATTTTGCTAAATATCTAAGACTTTTTTTTATCATGATCGGAACAATACGGAAGAACATATATATATATATATATATATATATATATATATTTATTTATAACCCTCGTGACTGTTATAATTATAATTATAAGGGACGTTTACATGATGGATATAAAAATTAGGCTAATTTATAAATTTTATCATAAATCTCAAAATATTACAGATATCACATCTAAAACAACTATTTTTTCATTTTTCATATTCTGTAGTAAATGCTATCAGAAGATTTAATCATAGTTAAATCTCAACAAAATCTCACTCATTGATCACATCATTTAACCATCGACCTTCATGTTAGGACATCGCGGAGCTGCATTGATTCCAGCGGTAGTGCATTCACGCGAGGCGATAGCGTATTCACATGAGCATCACTCTGCTATTTGCATCTTCTTCTCACACGGGCATCGCGAGCGAGCATCAGATCTTTCTGCAGCTTCAGAATTCTGTCACCGCCGGCCTCAGAAAGGTCCGATGCCTGCTCGCGATGCCCACGTAAGAAGAAGATGTAAATAGCAGAGTAATACTCGCGTGAATATGCTGTCGCCTCGCAAAAATACACTGCAGACTCGTATGAATACGCTGCCGCCAGAACCAATGCAGCTCCACAATGCCCTAACATGATGGTCGATGGTTAAATGATGCGATCAATGACTGTAAATTGGCTCAATTTTTGTGTCTATCATGTAAATATCTCTAATTATAATTACATATAATTATGATTAGAGTTGGCTTATGGTGATTCCGAGCTTCCTTGGAATTATTGTTTGGCTTTAACTGAATTTCCATCACTGTCGAATCTCATTCGATAGCTGGATTTCTTTTGTAGGGTAATGGGCCTATTAGGTTTTTTTATTTAATTTATTATTTTAAGTCAGCCTCCCTTATAATATTATAAAATCAAAAGCAAATACATCAAATACAGAAAGAATAATTATCTAATCACGTAAAAATGGTGAAAAATACAAATTTTTATTAGTATTTCTCACACTTCATCAAAATAATAAAGAAAAACTATGTAATGTTCAGTTAATTTTTTTGCAACTTTGTATACATAAGTAATTAATACTGAGTAATAACATTAGGTACTCTTCTACACCAATACATTAATTCCTTTTAAATGATAATTTTTATCTAAACTTGCTTAACGAATCCTGTTCAAACCATAATGGGATGGATATAGATCGTGAAATTGTACCTACGATTCACGACCCACCACAATCTGATATGAGGTAAGTTAATTAGATTCGAGTATAATTAAATTATACTTGCTCCAATTTATGATTTGTTAGTAATTAAATAAATTTTAAAATTTTAAGATTAAAAAGATTTAAATAGATATTATTGTTTTATTTTTTAAAAAAATAATCATTATATATAGTAATGGATTTTAGAGGGTGCGCACTAAAGCGGGGCAAAATAAAGTGTGTATGAGCGATAGAAATGAAGTAGGGCGGAACTACTGAAGCAGTTATGAGTGGTAGAAAGGAAGCAGGACAAGGAAGGGCAAGGCAAGTGCGGGTTTTATAAAAGGCATAGTAGGGCAGATTGGAAGCAAGTATAAGATAAGTATGTGTAATGATTAAAAGGAAATGGAGTGGGTACAAGTATGGTTTTATTTAACCCCACCAAATTTCTCTATCGTCAACCGCCTTTCATCTACTCACTCATTACATTTAGGGTAAATAGCATCTGGGTTCCTCTAGTTTGCTCGTATGGGCAAATATGTCCTTCGAACATTTAAATGTAGTAAACTGGTCCTCCAATTTAATAAAATATGCACATATGTCCTTGGGCCGTAACAGACGAAATCACCCTCTCTCTCCTCCTTGCATCTCTCTCTCCTCCTGATNCGCGCGGCTGCCGGACCCACTGCCAGTGGGTCGCACATGTCCGCAGCCACCGGGTCTGGCGGCGTCGCCCTTGCGTGGCGATCGGGAGGAGAGAGTATGATTTCTAACGTCTGTTACGGCCCAAGGACCTACGTGCATTTTCATCAAATTGGAGTACCAATTTGCTATATTTAAATATTCAAAGGACCTATTTGTCCATACGAATAAACTAGAAGGACCCAGATGCTATTTACCCTTATATTTATGGTGTGTTTACTTGAATTGAATAATTATTCTATTTCACGCTTATTTTATGTAGAATAATTATTCTAATATTTTTACTTTGTTGGAATAATTACTCCATAGAAATTTCTATTTCATATTTCATAAAATAGTCATTCTTTTTTTCTACACAAAAACTAACTTCTTTTTTTCTGCACAAAAACCAGCTATTTCGTGCGGAAATATTATTTCCAAAAGATATATATATATATATGCGCTTACAAGTTCATATGCATGTATATATACATGCACATACACATATATATATATTATTATATATAAATCAAATTTATATTAATAAAAAATATAAAATTTTAATTAAGTTTAATCATAAATATTTTAGTTCTTTTTCTTTCTATTTATTCTTATTTTTTATTATATTTATTGAAGTAAATAAAAAATAATAATTATTTTATAAGAATAAAATAATAAATTTATTATTTTATTCTTTTAAAATAATATTTTCATCCCATCTATATTTCATTCTATTGAGTAAACATGAAATTAAGACTAATGATCACTCAAGTTGGCTTAGCTTCTTTAATTGCAGTCAAATTGTTTATAAATTTTTGAGGCCTTGATTAATTCTGTTATATTTTCGTTCATAATCACCGATTATATGACTAATTATATTTTACTTCATCAATTTGTCTCTTAAATCAAGATGAAGTTTCCTTCAATAATCTCTTTATATATGAAAAAAAAATACTACAATAATTTATAAGAACTATTTATCATTAGGCTTTATTTAGTTCAAGAGTTAAATTTTAAATAAGAAAAAAAATATTTTAAATTTAATATCAAAAATAATATTTATATTTATATTGGATGTGAAATAAATTTAATTTTTATAATTAAAATTTATATTAAATTAAAAAAATAAACATGAACCAAGCTTAACAGTTATGTTAATTGGGGCCATAAAGTACTAACAAATATGCACCGTTTGTCAATATTATTGCGATAAGCATTGAGTTTTAAGGCGGCCACATGATGAGGTGTAACAAGCTGTTTGTTGCTAATTGATTCATTTGGAATTAAATATTTGATTTTTTTTTCTTGGCCTACTTTTCCAATCGATCATGAGGTCATCTTTATGCTGATAAATATAAATTTGGAGCATTTCCAAACAATAAATCAAAATCAAAAGTAATTACACATTATATGTATGTATGTATATATATATATATATATATATATATATTTAAAGTTTAAGTTAAAAATCTCACTATATTTCAAAAGATCAGTACTAAAATCATAACAAAAATTCAAATCCTAAATATTATATTTTAATTTATTTTAATACTAAGAACTTGATTCTAAATTTTAAACTTTTTAGGTCCCGTTTATTTTGAAGTTAACATCACACATAAAATTTAATATTAAAAATTAACTTTATTTTACATCCTACACACATTATTAAAATAATAGCTAACTTATATCACATCTCTTATATATCTCAACATAATAACTAATTTTATTTTATTTCATTCATAACTTTCAATAAAAAATATTTCTATTCAAGTTTAATTTTAATCTTGTTAAATTTAATCTTACAAACAAACAAACTAAAAGATAAAAATACTAAAAACTAAATTAAGTTTAGTATTTTGTTAATTAGCTATAATATATTACACTTAAAAGTCAAACTAATAGGATAAAAGTCTTTATTATGATGTAATAAATCATATAAAATAAAGTATGGAACATGTGAATGCACTAGTAAATTATTTATTTATTTTAAAATAATATGAAACATGTAATTTTATCGAACTTAGTATATTGTATGTAAATATTTTTATAAATATTATGGGGAATCATATGTGTAACTCATAAATAAATGACTATGTATATATATATATTTTTTAAATACGTAATTACCAGGGAGTTTTCTTGGGAGCTATGGGAACCAGATTGATCATGAGGTGGCGCGATTAGCTAGTACTTGGGCAGACAAAGCTTAAGATGTGTGGCTAGAGGGGAATTCCAGCATCGTTATAAGAAATATCTTGTTTCCACTACATGCAGATATTAGAAGCGGCTTACCGCCTGTAACCTTGATTTTTTTAGCGTCTTTAAGGTACATAGAGTTATATATGTATATAGATCCACTAATAAAGAAGCTAACTTTCTTACTTCCTCTGCCTACATAGCTGATATAGAATAGAATTAACGTATACTTATTTCTCATAAGTCAATACAACCCTCATTGAGGATCGCAACTGTTGCACTTAATATATTTATTCTATGTTTTATAGTATCTTAAGCTTTGCCCCAATCTCAAAGGAAAAACATAATTATAATTATGTTTTTATTAAGTTGGGAGGGATCTACGTCTTCATTTTATTTAAGAACATGAAAATCTAGCTATATATATTTATATATTTATATGGGATAATAATAAATTATGTGTTACCTGAGGAAGGATTTTTAATATGGCTTAATAATTGCTTTTTAAGTGAATATATATATATATATATATATATTATTGTGAAATTTTTGTAAAATATAAAATAAAAATTAATGATTATATTAAAATATAAAATGTAATTATTTTTAAACTATATAAAAATTATGATGAATTATTTGTTTTGCAGCTACCAAATAAAATATTAGATAAATTTCACATCTACAAAGTAGAAGAACAAGTTGGTTTATATATTAATATGTTAATGCAGATATATTAGCATCTTATATCTGTAATTTTTTAAAAAAAAAATGTGAATGCAGAAGCACTTTTTTCTTTAAAAAAAAACTGCTTTTTATTATTAAAAAAAAATTCTTTTAAACAGTGAGGGCTAATCTTAAATGCTGGGAGCTTGAAAATAATCGTAAATGCTAGTCCTGCTAACATTGACAGACGTTCAACGCATAATATACAGAGTTTATTTTATTTTTATTCGTTCGCCATTTTAATTTAATTTTCATTTCCCCTGGACTGTTCAAGGGAAATTTGAAAGTAAGTTTTTTTTTAATGGCAGTTTAAAAGAAAGTTACTTTTCAAATGATTTGACATAAAATAATCTGATTAATTTGAGCTATTATTGAGAGAATGTCATCATTAATAAAATATAATTTTATATTTATATTTAACTTAGGTCAATGGAGTTTCACCTGCATTAATTAGTTATATATTATGATAAATTATAGAATCTGAATCTAAATGCATGGCCCAAGTTTTATTTCTATTAAAAATTTCCCATTTTATTAATTACCAGCTAACTAGATTTGGATCAAGCTTATAAATCAAAATATTTATTTGCTTAATAAGAAGAACGCCTTTTCAGGTGTCATATTTCGGCTTATTCTCTTGCCCTTATATATTTAATATATATTTATAACTTTTTGCCTTTTTTTTTAAATAAAAAGACAAAAATGATTAAATCTATTTTTAAATCAATTTATTTAATAATCATTTGATTTCTTACTCGTTATCTTTAATTTAAGTATGAAACTTTAAACAAGCATTGTTATTAATTTCTCATATAAACATATATATATATATTGATAATCATATTTCTAACGATAGCTCAATGTATTTATCTCATATTAATTTTTTTACGGAATATCTCATATTAGTTGGGTAGACAAAAGTCATGTAACTTCACAATTTCACTTTATTTAAGTAGCATTCTCTCAAAGCTCTATTTCAGTAGCATCAAGCAGCATTCACTTAGGGAAAAATGATTCAAGGTCGTGATGATTATATTTAAAGTCTGTTTTGTTCCGGCTTTTTATATATTGTGATAACCCATGTGTAGAATTTTGTTATTAGCATTACCATATTTAGAGTAAGTCTACGTGCTAGCGCTAGCTTAAATAGTATAGATTTTCATTGTTCGCAGAGAGAATCAATTTTGTTACAATTTTTTTCTAAAGGGTTTAAACATAAGTTTCTAGTATTCAATTCTTTTTCTTTCCTACTTGTTGCTTTGCGCATTTTGCTACTCTTGATCACAATAATATCAAAACTAATAATTTATTTTGTAATTGTTAGAATCTTCTCTAACAGCCTTTGTCGAACAGCAGCTTAAAGAGCACCCCTTGTCGAACAGCAGCTCAATAGTAGCCCCTTGTCGAACAGCAGCTCAACAGCAGCCCCTTATCGAACAGTAGCTCAAGAGCAGCCCCTTGTCGAACAGCAGCTTAAAGAGACATCACCAGATCGTACTCTCCGTACTACTATGTCAACTCAGTATTTAAGACAATATGGGAGCCCACTCCCTAATTGTTCTTTACAGGATTAGGTGTTAGATGTGACAGACTAAACCTATTATGTCTCCTCCTCTCCAAGCTATAAATAAGGGAGAGGAGGAGAAGCTAAGGGGGAGATTTTCTCTCTCTGGAGACCATTCCTATCTCTCTCTCTCTGGCTGAGCTGCCCCTCTATCTCCCTATCCCTCTTGTACTCATTCGGTCTCCATTTAGAGATCAAGCTTTGTAAGAATAGATTCGATTAGTGGATTCAAATCGCCTAGACGACGTCGTGGTTTTTCCCCCGGATACTCAGATTTCCACATAAAAATTGTCGTCCCATTTTTCTCTGTTGTACATTTTTTACATCAACGGTAATTCTATTATATATATAATTTTTATAATACAAACAATTATAGCACTTGTATTTTAGTTATCCTATATCTTGATTTTTTAATTAACTTTCTCTTCGATGCTTCTATTGGAAAGGACAATTTGCAACAAGCCAAATGACACATAAACAAGATGATATGCCTAAATATAATAGTAATTTTGATTTACTACACGCTAAAACAATTTATTTTAAATCAACTACTTTATTTTTTAAGATTTGCATAACTTTATGAGATTGACTGAAAACTCAACTCATTCCCAACTTCATTCAACGTAATTATCATATTAAAATCAATCTTGTTGCTTGGTAAGCTGCCCCATTAGGGGAGTGTAAATAGATTAAAATTAAAAAATATCATAAAATCCCCACTTGTATATATCACCACCCCTAATCAACTAATTCCAAAAAAATTATAAAAAAGGAAATTAAACATGCATAGTTTATGTAACAATTAATCTCAAAAAGGACAATCAATTACTATGACTTTGTCATGCAAATTATGCGACATGAAAAAAATATTATTGTGAGGACTTCATTTCAGTTAAATGCATGAAAATACTTTCATTGATATGATTAATATATATATAATGTAACATTCACTGTAGTACTATTAATAAATTTAAACTGTTAAAATACAGCTAGCATTATACAAGATATGACATTGATTGAATGCCAATCATATTTATTTATGTAATTAAGATGAGATGAGAGAGATAAAAATTTAATATTTTGAGAGTATGCACACATTTAGCTTAGCTCAAATATCAACGTACTATCTACTTTAATCGTAAGCCTAAAATGATGATCTATAGTTCATTATAAAGCTAACTTCTACCGTCTTTTTATGATATTATTTCTTGTCACACTAAATCCCATAATAATCTAACAAATTTGTCAACCATTTCATTATGTTAAAGCCAGATCACATACATTTGAAGCAAATTTGATCGCGAAATACAGCTGACAACATTGAAACAATTAAATATAATTAGCAGATAACAATTGAAAAATCAAAAGATTATATAATATTTAGATTACAATTGAAGATAAAAACAAAATGTGTGGAGAATAGTCCAATTTGGGTGTGCTATATGGAAAGCTACGACTTCTTGGCTGATTATGAACACGCTAATTCCAAATCTTGATGGCCAAGTTAATTACTAAATTAATAGCCAAGATCAACGCTTAGGCATTTCTCAATTGATTAATTAAATCTAAATGTTCCCATCACATTTGTTGGTGCCCTTCACTTTCCAATGGAAATTTCATATTGCCCATTAATTGAAATCTATCCTTTCACACAAGCGACGCTGAAAATTGGGATTAATTAGGTAGATTTGTAGTCGCAATTGAATTGAATTTAATTTACAATTAAACTATACTCGCATTAGGTAAAAATTATCTTTTATTGATTTTTACATAATATATATATATATATATATATATATATATATAATAAGTTATAAAGGCAAGTAAATTGAAAAACTATTACAGTCTAGCTGCCCATCTATGTTTTATCAATTGAGCTATAAGCTACCAGTTAAAGACAAAGGGTGAGGGATTTTTTATGCCCTCTGTGATAATCTATAGCTCATGAGAGTGGAAAGAAATTAGTCATCAACTGATATCTCAAGAGAATGAAAGTTACTAGTGTAAGGAGTGGTCTTGGCAAGCATAGGCCAAGTGATCAGAGGTTGAGCGCAGAGATAAATTAATGTCTCACATCAAAATGTGGCGGGGAGTTGATGAGTTATATATATAAGATTGTGATCTTAAAATATCGAGGTATCTTTTAGGGACATAAAATTGTTAGACAACAGTCAAAGAAGGTGATATCTTCACATCTAGGGTAGAGTTGACATAACATATTAGTATCAAGCCTACTTTCCATATGTAGGGTGTTGTGGTTAAGAAAATCTAGATAGAAGCTAGTCGGCTTGTGACGATGCTGGTCGAAAAGACACAGCTCACAGGTGATGACTCAAAAGAAGAAAACTGTTGGCAGAAGAACTAGTATCTACCAAATTTTTATGTCTAGTGAGAGGAGCACATGGATATGTGAGTATATATATATATATATATGTGTATGAGAGAGAGACTTAACTTAATTCAGAAATAAAATCATGATGCTACATTCAAAATGAATAATACATCTCTACATCTGGGGCTAAGTCATGATATAAATAACCTAACTTTTATTTAAAGCACCACACACATTAATTCAAAAGAAAATTAAATTATTGGAAACCAAATTAATAATTAGAATTACTACTATCAAATGCATGTAAATGTATAAGTCTGACAATCAGTCAATTAGTGTTTCTTAATTTTGCAAGCAGTAGCATGACAAGCAACCTCATCAGAGGGACGTCGCTATACAAAATGGTAACATGCTGCTAATGTCAACAACGAGACACTCATGATATATATCTTGATTAAGTACTTTTGTTAAAACGATACATGCCAACTGAAATTGTGATTTTAATATGAATATAAATAAAAAAATATTGTGCAATAAATAATTTAATTTTCAATTATATTTATAATTTATGCAACATGTTGAATTTTTATTAATCCTTAAGTAATCTGTTTGTGCAATCTAGTAAATTATGCTATGCATATGTAACAATGTTTATTTGGGGATCTTTGGAGGCAGGATTATTCAAACTTTGAGTAGATAAACAACCATGTGAAAATTCAGGAATTCAATTATATAATTTATGCTTATTTTTATTTATACTATATATACATATTTATACATAGCTGCACGCATGAATGAAAAAGTTAGAGATGAAGTGAAATAAAATTATTTTATTATACATGAAATTAATTATGTCGAAAGTGAGGTAAAATTAATTTTTATTAAAATATATAAGATGTTAAATATAATTGATTTTTAAAATTAATATTTGTATATAATTTAATATAACATAAATTGTTAATATTTAAATTTTTATATTATGTAAAATAAATATAAAATATTAAAAAAATTTAAAAATAAAATTTAGAGCATTTTATAGCTCCAATGAAACAAAGCCATAATTTCAGTACATTCCTCTAACATTTATTTATTACATTTTAAACTTTTGAGTCCAAAATCCATTATTTCATTATATTTGATATTTTCTTTTAAAGATTAAGAATTTAAATTACTGTTATTTAATTATATATAGAAAACTAATATTGTTATTAAATTCACAATAACGGTTCCCACAGAATCCACATGAGATCGAGATTACTCGAATGACTGACAAACAGAAGCTTATGATTAAAATGTCACCCTTCTAACTTCAATAATATTAAAATAAACATAAATAAACATAATAATAATTAAAAAATATATAAAGGGTCAGCCTATTAATTTTTTTTTATAGGTCCTAGCTCTCTTTTTCTTTGCTTAAAATAAATACGAGGCTTTCAGCACCTTTCCTTTTCCCTATTTCTAATTAATTTATTCCCCACCAACATAAAAACTTATGGTATATAATTTTGTTCTAAAATCAAAAACCACTCAATAGCTGTCATGATTTTAATAAAAAGTTAAGTCCAGTTCAATTTTTTAACTTAAAAATTTCCTCAAATAAACAATTCTGGGATTTGCATATATATGCTAAAAAAATTTTAAATATTATATCATATTTATATACATATCGCCCAATAATTTAAAATTTATAAAAAATATGACACATAGTTAATTAACATCCAAAGTAATCTTTTATAATATCATTAATTGTCCATATAATCAAATACATATATACATGAAACTTTTTTAACAAATTAAACACAACAAATAAATAATGTGTGCATTATAAAATTTGATAACGAGTAGAAGCCGATTCAAAAATTGCTTCAAATAGATTATTTTTTATCAATTAAAATATTCAAAAATAAATAATTTTTTGAGCCGGGTGAAAAAGTTTTCATTTTTGTTCATGTAAAATGCCAAACAGTCGTGAGTATAATGCAATTTAATAAGAAAAGAAAAATAAAATAAAAAGAAAAATACAGAAAGCAAAAGATTTTACTTAGGGGGCGTTTGATTCGTTGTTATCTTGGCGTTATATCATATAATTTAGATGTCATCTTTTAATTAATAATTCTATAATCTCATACAAGATTATTTATAGATGTCATTAAACCAAATAATTATTTTCTCTAAATAACATAACATATATCAAGATAGCACTGAATCAAACGCCCCCTTAAAAAATAACTGTCTAATGCTCGAATTAAATAATAATATATTTAGCAAATTTCACCTATTCATCATTCAATTAGAATTGGGCATGGATATGACCTTTCTTGGGACTTGATTGATCTAGCATGCTCGTGCATGATGAAGTCCAATCATCTAAATTGGCAGTTGTACTTCTCAACAAGCTAGGTGTTGTGATGGCAAAGTTATTCAAGTGAAGAAATCTCTATTTTTAATTTAATTAAAAATCATATTATAGTTTAACCTCTTGCTAAATTTTTTAGAAATAACAAATAATTAATTTTTGATTTTGAGTTTACATTTAACAATGATTAAATCATAATAATTACCTAATGCCTTTTAACATATTTTATGTTGTATATAAGAGGAAATTATATAAACGCTAATAAAATTTAGTTATTTTAAATATTTTACATTCAAATTTTTAATATTATATATTAATAAAAAGTATATAAAAATTATAAATTTTTATTGTATATATGTGCATAAATTATATTTTTTATATGATAAATAATTAAATTTTTTTATATATAAATATTGAGATATAGAGAGGGGGGTAAGAGAGAGAAGGGAGAGAGTATCATTGTTTGTAGTAAAGCCTTAAAGACTGCATGACAGCGGCATTTAAGCAAGGTGGAGATTTGATTGGCGCCCATTCCTCTGTTAAGCTGTACCACGGATAATCATACCGCCCTTTCCTGCTCCGAAGGCAGCCGTGATGCTGACGTGGAAGCTGCCATATGGAACTTTCCAGAATCCAAGAGCATAGCGCCACCTAGCAGGTTAACAACCAAAATTTATTGGGTTTATAAGTTTTTTTTAAAATTATTAAATTCAGATAGCACATCACCTCATGTCACTAAAGGCTTTTAGCTTTCAAAATTTGAATTAAATTTTAAATTAAATTAAGCTCGACTAGATTCAAGCAACTTGACTAATAAATTATTATTATGGCTCAAGTTTTTTATCAATCTAATCTTGAGCTGGCATAAGATCACTTGAAATTGAATTGAAAAAATATTATTTATGTGTGTTTATGCATTGTTGACGTAGGATGTAGGGAATCCCTAGAAACACCGAGAAAGAGAGAGCCCCGAGGGACAGCGACGCGCAGAAAGTTGAGCCTGTCGGTTAAGTCTCAAAATGAAAAAAGCATGCAGAACAGCAGATAGAGGTTTAAGGTGGTTCAGGGATGAGATCCCCTACGTCTATCGGGACGAGCTCGAAACGTTTCACTATATCTCAAAAAGGAGGCCGCTTGGGCCAATTACAGACATGACCAGAGCTAAGGAAGAAAAGTGGCTCTCTTGTACAGAGGGAGGAAATGAAGAAGAAGAAGAAGAAGATCTCTGTGCGACTCGTCCTCCTTCGTTTTTCTCCTCCTCTGCTCGAAGCTTTGTTCAAGGATATTTATAGGCGGGTGGAAGAAGAGCTCCGCCTGGGTTTTCCGGAGGGGAAAAAGTATAAACATTAATGCTGAGCCCACGCTGGTGGTCCCACCACTGTCGGCCATTAAAGGAGCTGGAAGCAATGGGTGAAGAGCTTGTCTTCTTGGTCTTCGCGCCTTATGGGAACTTGCAAAGATTGGAGCATGCAGCCCCTTGATTTGCGTGATTGGAAGAAGCATGCTACATTGAAAATAATGCGGCCAGAGCACGCTGACAGCGATAGGTATAGTTGAGAAACGTCGAGCCTGATGTGGCTGGGAGAGCTAGAAATATCGGTCATGCAGGATATTTGGAAGGCTCCAAACATCGGTCATGCAGGATGTTTGGAAGGCTCAAACATCACCCACGATGTTCGGAAGGCTCCAAAGATTACTCACAATGTTTGGAAGGCTCCAAACATCACTCACAATATTTGGAGACAAACACAACTTCAAAGGTTAATGTATGATGTTTCAAGATGAAGGAGCGTCATGTGTATGATTGTGATGCAGCGCTGGAGCCACATGTCAATATCAGCCTCCCGCATGCTGGGGCGCGAACATTTATGTGAGTCCTAGCATGCGAACCATAACAGTGGTGGACACGCTGCCTGAGATCTGCATGGATAGTCAGGGTGGCGCCCTCTTGCTGGCACTCTTGCCTCCATGATTCTTACAAGAAAAGAGGAAAGAGCAAAGTTAGAGAGATGACAGAACAGAATAAGTAGGCTTATCCTGAGGATGGACGAGCAGGCCCGAGCCATCTCTGTTATAGAGAGATCAGTGGCATACTCTTTTTCACATATCTGCACAGAAAAGAAGTAATGATAATAGTAGTAGAGATCCTGCCTAGGAGAGATTATCTGACCCAATGTCAAAAGGACTTAGATCGTCTAAAATATCGTAATCAATATTTGTACTTGAGGCATGAGTTGACCTCCATCAAAGCAGCAGATCCTAGTGGGAGGCGAAGGCACTCTACTTAGGGGGGACCTGTATCGTGAGTAGATAGCAGGGACTGCTCTAAAATTACGAGCAAGCCTTCTGGCCCTCCGCTAGCCGATGGGCTTATGGAGAGGTTCCAGATGTTCATAGGAGACCCCGCCTGCCAGGCATAACTAGGATCAGTGACCTCCGTAAATAGGAGTGTTAGAATAACTCGGCATAAGAGCAAGTATCGTGCACGATATTACGCACAGCGATGATATTGGCTCAAAGGATAGAGATCCAGAACTGTTGTAATTGAATTCCAGAAGACCGGTAGTAAATGATTCCCAGAAAGCGTGAATTTCAGAAAGCCAGGATACTGAATATACGAATTTCAGAAATAAATTTCGTAATGCTATGAGTGGAATAAGAAATTCAGAACATCATAGGATGAAGCATCCAGTAAAGTTTTATCAGAAAATTATGATGGAGGGAATGAGGCCTATGCTAGTGGTTTAAACATTGTGGACGATGTGTGGACGAGGATCATGCCTGTTCTCCATCCCTTGGATTCGCAGGTTCACTATCTCGATATTTCCTTTTCACCCTTTGCTCAATTCTGGGGTTAGAAATATCGGGTGTGCCTTTTTCTGTGTCTTCTAAGAGCACGAACTGGCTAGCCCTTGCAACCAGCTCTGGGTAGCTTCGAGGTTTAACCAGTTGGAGGAATTTGGATAAGTCACCGCTCTTGAGGTCCCTCCAATAGTTGTGCATAGCCACGACAGGGTCTACATTTTCTGCTTCTACTGCTGCGACAAAGAAGCTATTGCTATTGTCTCGTAGACTTTCCTTCTCGCCTTGTTTGATGTTGGCGAGCACCATGTTAGAAATGACCATTCAGGTTTGGCCGATGAAGCGCACGATCAGCTCCCACTTCAAATGCTCATAAGAGGAGATGTGACCCTTGAGGAGTTTGATGAACCAACTGAACGCCTCCCCCTTCAGCGTATTAGCCAAAAGGTGACACTTGGTGGCTTCGTCGGGCTGGCGATAGTGGATGGTAGCCTCGAATCCCTGAATATGCTCGCGGGGATCGGTGGCACTCCTGTAGGCCTCAAAGCGGGGTGGCCTGAAGTCTTCCGGGACTGGCGCCTGTCGGATGGCATCAAAGAAAGGAGCATAGCCATCCAACGGGCCAAAGAAAGGATCAGGTCCATATAGGGGGATCTGATCTCCGGTAAAGGGGAGATTGCATCCGATGAGGAAAGGAGAGAAAACTGGAGGAAAAAAGGTAGGCTGCGACAGTGGACATGGTGGACGAGGATTTAAAGGGACCTCTTGAGGAGGAATAAGGTGTCTGGGTGGCCGAGAGGAGTCAGATGACTGAATAGAAGGCACCGCGACCGACGGGAGAGGTGGAGGAGCCACCGCGCCCGGAGGAAGAGGATCACGGGCCGCCGCAACCGACGAAAGAGGATCATGGGCCGCCGCGATCGGCGGGAGAGGCACTGGCAGTAGGATGGCGGCGCAAACTGGCTGAGTTTGCTTGAGGATCATGGCCTGCTGGGTTGTAAGGCCAGTGACCAGTTTGGTGAGGTTCACCAGCATCCCTTGCAACTCCGAGATGCGAGTACCTCTGGAAGAAGAAGTAGATCCAGCGCGACGTCGAGATGTTGAGGCGGAAGCCTCATCACCTGGTGCCCTGACAGATGGTTCTCCTGCGTGTGCGTTGTGGGCCGCAGAATTGGTTCTGCGCATTCTAGCCACCATTCTTTCAGCGTCTCAATGAAAGCACCAGAAGATGTTGACGTAGGATGTAGGGGATCCCCAGAAACACCGAGAAAGAGAGAGAGCCCCGAGAGATTGCGACGCGCAGAGAGCTGAGCCTGTCGGTTAAGTCTCAAAATGAAAAGAGCATCCAGAACAGCACACAGAAGTTTAAGGTGGTTCAGGGATGAGATCCTCTACATCCATCGGGATGAGCTCGAAAAGTTTCACTATATCCCAAAAAGGAGGCCGCTTGGGCCAAGTACAGACATGACCAGAGCTAAGGAAGAAAAGGGGCTCCCCTGTATAGAGGGAGGAAATGAAGAAGAAGAAGAAGAAAATGAAGAAGAAGATCTCTATACGACTCGTCCTCCTTCGTTTTTCTCCTCCTCTGCTTGAAGCTTTGTTCAAGGATATTTATAGGCGGGTGGAAGGAGAGCTCCGCCCGGGTTTTCCGAAGGGAAAAAATATAAACAATGCTGAGCCCACGCTGGTGGTCCCACCACTGTCAGACATTAAAGGAGTTGCAAGCAGTGGTTGAAAAACTTGTCTTCTTGGTCTTCGCATATTATGGGAACTTGCAGCGGTTGGAGCATGCAGCGGTTGGAGCATGCAGCCCCTTGATTTGCGTGACTGGAAGAAGCATGATGCATTGAAAATAGTGCGGCCAGAGCACGCTGACAGTGATAGGTATAGCTGAAAAACGTCGTGCCCGATATAGCTGGGAGAGCTGGAAATATTAGTCATGCAGGATGTTTGGAAGGCTCCAAACATCGGTCATGCAAGATGTTTGGAAGGCTCCAAACATCATCCACGATGTTTGGAAGGCTCCAAACATCACTCACGATATTTGGAAACAAACACAGCTTCAAAGGTTAATGCATATATTTCAAGATGAAGGAGCGTCACGTGTATGGCTGTGATGCAGCGCTGGAGCCACATGTCAACATGCATATAATTAGATTTAGTGGGTTAATTTTTCGTAGTAGTCTAATAAAGTACCTCATTAGAATTTTCTCATAAACTTTATTTAAAAAATATTTATTATAGATTATTATTATTTTTTATTTTTAAATATTAGATCAAGATAAATAATCATAATTTAAATTTATTGATTGAACAAATATATTTATAAATGAGATTTTATTAAAAATCAAAAGTTAATCATATCAAAAGTCAAATCAATTTTGGTTTAGATCGAACTTGAATTGATAACAAATGAGGCAAACTTAATTAGCTCAAATCGAAATCGATTCAAACTCTTCTTATTCATTCTTTAAATCGAATCGAAGACTTTTAATTTAATTTTTAATCGAATTTGCTTGAGATCAGATTGTTAACGGCACTACATGTCACATAAGCAATTGCCATCTTGCCATTTTAGGTAGACATTTTAAATTTATAAACATATTTGATTTGGTGTAACATATGCAAAGTAAGAATATTTATACAATATTAAAAATATTCATACAAGCTAAAAAGAGAATCATGCAAAGTATAAATCTTTAATATTTATTTTATATCATATATAAATTTAATATATGAAAAATTAATTTTATTTTATATTTCACATAAATCTCACTCTTAAAAAATATATATTTTTATACTTTATACATATTTTAATAAAATAAATTAATTATATTTACATATAGAATAATTTTTAAAAATTAAATTATTTTATTTAATATTATAATATTTAAATAATTTTAATTTATTTAAAAAATAAAAAATCTAAAATATAAAATTCTAACCGAATGAGACCACGCTATTCCCCAGAGCTCCTATGCGACCTTCCTGGCGGCTTCCGTGCGGTCCCCACGCTGGGGGGGCGGGCCGAGCCCAAGTACCCGGCCGGAGCCCACTTTAACTCTGCCCGAAGCTGGTTTCCGTCAGAGCATGGGCGAAATTGGGCTGCCCGGTTTTTACGGGCTGTCACTGACCGATTTCCAATGACAGCGACTGCGTTCTCGTGGCAGACAATCGCGCCATGGTCTGAGCCGGTGCTGTCAGACCCGCAGACGGCACGTGACCCCCACGAACCCGGCCGGCTTGGCCTACACCAGGCTAATGTCTGAGTTCGAGAGATTCCAATTTAGGGGTGACAAATTATACCCGGCCCGTAACCGATTAAATCACTCCGACCTGTCATTAATGGGATAAATATGAGTACTCAAATTTTACCCGTAACTCACAACCTGCAACTCGCCCGCTCCTTTACGAAATGGGGCCGGTATGAATATGAATCAACTATACCTGTTACGCCCGTTATGAATATATTTTTATTTATTCTTATATAAATTTATATAGAGTCAAATAAAAAGAGTGCATTAAAAATAAATAAATATAAGGTCTTGCTTTCATAGTGTAATATTCACCATGTGGCTACGATTTTTATTGTTTCAAATAAAGTGAAATAATTCGATTTTCATTAACGTTAATGAGGAAAAAAGGCGAGGTGGGGCGGGTATGTGTATTTATAAATCTGACCCAAATCCACCCCGTGCCATTCCTATTCTAATTTGGCTTCAAATTAAAATCACTTTTGAACTCATTTACGTTAAGAAGTATTTTAAACACATCCATTTTGACATTATCATCCACATTTTTGTTCTTGCAATAAATAAAATGCCATACTCATATTCTATCAATTCTTTAGATATCACTAAAGAGATATTTTGTTTGATATTATGTCATGCTATTTATATATCATAACATCTAATGTCATATTTTGAGTGACAATTATATAATTTTTTAAAAGACTATTTAAGGATATCATTAAATTAAATAATTATTTTTTTAGATAACACGACATAACATCAAGATAACTTTAAATCAAACGTCTCCTAAGTACAAAACTTTTTCAAATTAATATCACTTCCCCTATATTCCTAGAGAATATACTATGTTGGAAGAGCTGTTTTGATAAACCAACTCGATTTTTTTGGCTCAAAGCTAGCTCGTTCAAAATAAAATTAATTCAACTCATAATTAACTCGATATGTGCATAAACATATATATATTTAGAACTTTTTAAAATGTAATTAAGATATTTTAATATATAAATATGGTATAATATGTTATATAAAAGATATGATATTAGAAATGTGTGCATAAAAATTAAAAGTGAATTTAT
Source organism: Apostasia ramifera (assembly GCA_019297695.1). Taxonomy (NCBI): domain Eukaryota; kingdom Viridiplantae; phylum Streptophyta; class Magnoliopsida; order Asparagales; family Orchidaceae; genus Apostasia; species Apostasia ramifera. Next base: position 38,734 of record JAEMOT010004261.1, on the reverse strand, counting down.
AATATTATATTTTAATAAATTTAATATAAATAATGAATATTCTTATTGAAAATATATAATTTATAATTAGGCTCGATTCAACTCAAAAATTAACTCAAAATTGAAAGAATTTTAGCAGGCTCAAATAAAACTCAACTTGAAATAAAAATTTCAATTATTAGTTGATCCTGCTCGCGCGAAATCTACTTGAGGCTACCCTTGATATTGAGTAGTTGAATGGCATATTAATTAGATATGTTCAGGTGTGATCTAGCACACAATTGAATAAACACTCGTTATTTCAAAAGTTTAGATCATAAATTAATTATTGTGTTACTATGGGGATAATTTTTTAAGTGTATTTTCAACAATAATTGGGTCACTCGAATTGGGTATAAATTTTTTGAACTTCTAGCGTGTGAGACATGATTTATTATACATATATATATATACTTATTCATGTCATAGCTTTTTCTGTTATATAATTCTTATATTGGTATTAAAATTGGTCAACTAAGAGTAATAAGAAATAAAATTAAATGATAATTAGAAATGAAATAATTACTGATTTATTTGGGAAACCAAATTTAGAAATTCTTAAAGCTTAAACTTCTACTATTATTTGGTATTTTCTAGTATCAAATTACAACAAGTGCAAGAAATAACATAAAATGAACCAACGTTGGCTTGAAAATTTGTTCACTCATCATTGATGATGCAACATTATAGATTATAAATAGACTATTGTTCACTTTTTTTCTATTGACCTTAAGATTTATTGGTCATCCAATAATTTTAAAATAGTAAAATAATTTATTTTACATTTTTCATGCATGCCCAAAAGTGGCCAATAATTTTGAAATAATAAAATTTTTATTTTACATTTTTCACATGTACCCAAGTAATCTATCCAAAAAGTAGCTAAATAATTTTACATCACTATACATTCCAACATAACTAATAATTAATTTTATATTATATATACTTTATAATATATAATTATTATCATGTTAAATTTAATCTAATAAAAGGTAATTTTTATGATGATATTCTACGAGTGTAGCGACCAAACTTATTTAAGTACAAGTGACTCTCAGGTTTAAAATATATCACCTTAATATCTAAATAAATTAAAAAAATATGGTATTTAGAAATAAATAAAATAAAAATTATTTTTTACAAATAAATAAACCTCATGTGTTTTTCTAACATCTCCAAATTTTAACTATATTTATATATAATATTGTGTTGAAATTTTTTATTTAGTTGATCTGTAATCAAACGACGCTTTTATATATTTAGTAAATATGAAGTTTACCTAAATATTAAAATCTTATATTCAAATCATACTATTATTTTAATTTTGGAATAATTACCTATATGTCATACCATTTAGTTTTATTTATATTTTACTCATTCATTCTTAGTTAATTACGTTATGCATACTCAAAATATTATAAAATATTACATACACACACTTGAATTAAAACTTAATTAAAATCTATTTAAAAAAAATATTCTGTTAGTAAATCATTAAAATTATATTTTTATATTTAATCGTACATATTTTTTTCTTCCTTAATACTACAATAAAGCACTGATTTGTCCTAAAATCAATTCACATCGCGGATGTCACATTCCTTTGCCGCCACCTAAATATTAAGATTTTAGGATTTTCACTCAAAATATATTTAAATATCCTTAAAATAATATGATGAACGACTCAGATTTTTTGTAATCTAATTATAGTTAAGTTATTGAAAAATTATGATTACTCATTATAATAAAAATAAGTTAAAATGTGTGTATGTAAGATTTTATAATATTTTGAGTATGCATAGCGTAATTAACTAAGAATGAATAGATAAGATATAAATAAAATTAAATGATGTGATATGTAGGTAATTATTTCTTTAATTTTTAAGCGTAGGGCACAAAATATTGTGTTGTAAAGGAATTTTTTTTTTTTAAATCAAATGACTAAGTTCGAGTAATAATCGAACGCCTCTTTATCAAAAAAAAAAAATAAATAAATAATAATAATAATAATAAATCGAATGCCAATTTTGTGGAAAATTTGTCAGCCAAGCTCAGCCGACGGAGCCAACGTGGCTTCAAGCCGGCTCAGCAGGGAAGGTGGGCGGGCCGGCGGGGCCGTGAGGCCAGAGAAATTTGGTTGACTCATGACTTGCTGATAATCGGGTTGGATTGAAGTCGTATTCGGGTGAGCCTTCACATCATTTTTTTTATTGTATTTTTTTTATTTTCAATCTAATTTAACTCAAGTAAAATTTTATTGATTTTTAGTCCATTCTTTTAAATTAAATTAATTCTAAATATAAACAATTTATTTTTAATAATAATGCTTATTACATACAATATAAGCAATAAATTGTAGAATTAATTACTAAAATATCTGTATACTTAACGTCTCTCTCGCCTACCTCCCAAAGAGTGAGATAGCATTGAAGAGGTGACAAAAGAGTGAAAAGAGGGAGAGAAAATTTATAAAATAGAATATTTTAAAAAATTAAAAATTTATTAGTAATAACTACAAAGCAACATTATTATAATATTAGGTAAATTGTAAAAATCTATTAAAAAGTTATTAAAATTATAAACTAAAATTTAATTAGAATTTAACTATAGAGGCCTTTGAATAATTACCTTGAATTATAATATTATAAAAAAAATATAGGTACATATTTATCTATTAATATCATTATAATGCCTATAAATGTCTCAAATATAATTTTAAAAGATTAAAATTATATAGATACTTGTATGGATATCAAGAAAATTATTAATTGAATTAATTTTAATTTGATTAAATTGGATTAATATTATAAGAAAATTGAGTTAATATTAAATCAGTTAAAATATGAGTGAGTTAGATTAATTTCCAATAAAATTGTCACAACTATGTATCAAGGCCAACAGGGTTAATGACAATTTGGTCAAATGATAAAAAAGTTGTTTACTCATATTTATTGAAGTAAAAGTAATTAGTGTTTTTGCTTCAAAAAAAAGTAATTACATATTTTTCATTTTTTTTTTTGAAACTTGCATATGTGAACAAAGAGTTTAGGAGGTTATAGGCAATTAGGCATGAAAAATTCATTTGATATTGACTTAATTTACTTTTAAATTCATTGTAAATATTCGGACGTAAAAATATTTTGATGTACATTTGTGTAACATATTAATTGACAATCAATTGAAAAAAAAGAATATTAATCTTTTGAAATTAAGTATTCATGTGAACCACACATACATGTCTACTAATTATATACGGGAAAGAGTAAGGAAATAAAGCACTTGTAGATCAAAACGGACCTTTAGCGTGTTGGAAAATCTTAGAAAGTCGAAACCCTCTCTCTACGAGCTTAGAACTACACTTACTCTTTTATAGTAGATCACATAGGAGTTGCAAAGAGAGAGGGAGAGGGGGAGAGAGAGAGAGTACCTAACTCGTTGTGAACTAACGCGAATGTTTTCAAATTATTGTCCCAGTTGCACCACAACAAAAGTGGTTATTAGCATTAGTATCATAGGCTCAAATTTGGTGCAAATTTGATTCAATTTGTTCACAGTGATGATTGAAGGAGCGATCAATTGGTGCACAAGCACATAACATTTTTTCAAATTACATAGAAATCGAGAAACTATCAAAGAAAGATTATACGCTTTATGACTACATTTACGATCGAAAGGTGTTGCTAGAGTTAGGTATATTATAAGAGCGACAATAAAAAATGATGGCAATATCTAAATTAAACTTAAAGTCGGGCTCGAATATATCTGGTGCATGTTCCAATCGAATATTAACTTTCTTCAAAAACTATATGCTGGAAGGTGTAAATATATGTAAAAAGTCTTATGAAATCAACAAAATAATGGAACAAATGAGATTGATTATCTTATGTAAAGATCTATGCCTATATAAATGAATGTGTTATCTATTAAATAATACAATGGATTATATATGATTCATATTCACTTTGTAATAATCCAAGGTATAAGCATAGTTCGAATGCGGGTGTGATATTTGTTAATAGAATCATTCAGGATATTGCAGTATTATTTGCTAATAACTCAAAGATTACAAAGACTCTACATAGAGCATATGATATATTGGAAAGAGAAATATTGGTAATAATTTTATATGATGGCAGCAGAATGGTAATTACATACAAGCAAAAAGAATTATCAAATAAATTATAAACGTGAGACTTAAAAATAAAAATAGAAAATAATATAATGATCTTATCATTATCTGATCATGAAAATATCTCAACTATATATTAGCAATAAAATAATTCAACACAATAAAATATATATAAAAAAGATTAAATAGTAAAACAAAGATCCATCATTTATCTCATGCATTCGTCATGTTCAATAATTTTATATAATTCAAAATAAATATTTTCTTTTACTGGTTTAGATTTACTTGCCATACACGTCATTGTTCGTCTATATTTTATTCACTATGACGAAATTTTTCATAAATCTCCTTAAAATTCTCGTCGAAACCCTCCAGTTCTCCTCTTTTTAGACGTCGAAATGATCTATCTTCACATTATGGATAATTTGAGACGAACACAGAAGAGAATTTTGTGAAATTGCCTTGGCTTTCTTTCCTTCTCTTCCTCTCCTTCTCACTCAATTTCTCTCTCTCTCTCTCTCTCTCTCTCTCTCTCTCTCTCTTGTTACGGCTGGCGATTTCATATGGGAGAAAAGAAACGGTGAAAATATTTTTTTCCTTAAATCTCTTCATAATTTAGGCTTCAAATTAATTAATTAATTAATTAAATTGCTAAAGACTAAATTAGCCTTTCTTCATTATTAGATTCTAGATTATTCTAATGAACTATTTAGTCAGATTTCTTAAAAAATAAAGATGAAAATTTATAACAATAAATTTAAATTAATTTTTCTTTAATACTTATTTGGATATCAAATAAATTTTAAATTTATCATTATCCAAAATTAATTAAAAATAACAAACTTATAATAAATTTATTTATTTATTTATTTATTTATTTTCATCAAATAAATAGTTAATTAAATGAATATCAGGACATTACAATATCAACTCTTCTCAATTAAAGAGAGAACTCCTCCCAAACAAATGCCACATAAACTTTAAGCTCATCAAGTCACATCTCCACGACGAGCAATATTTCAATTATATTATATTTTAGAGTCAATTATATCCCATGCAAAGTTCTAAAACTTGGCTGAAACAGTCGAGTTTTAGTAGTTTCGGATTAATTTTGGTGGAAACTGATCCAAAAAAGTTATCGTTATTAAATTTAATTATGAATTTATAAAATTTAAATAATTTTTAAAAAAATCAAAATTACTGACACTAAAATTATCAAAATTGTCAAAATTGTTGAAGTCGATACTTTCATCTTTTGACCTAAACTGAAACTAAATTTTAAAAACTTGAACTCTAGGCAACATATAATTTATTTTCTAGGACGCAATCACATAACATGTTCACTTCGATGCTTATGAAAATATAAAATTGTTTCACTGTTTTCTATTTTCTTCGTTTAATTGCCACTTCCTTATCGTTCTCACAAATTCTAGAGAACCGAAGACTTTGAAAATATGATGAACAAAAAAGTTATTTACATCGTGTTAAACCCTAGTTACTAAACTCTAGTTATGTCAACCGTAGGCAAGTGGAAGCATGCTAGGCATGAGCTGAGCATGGTTCATGGTCAACGAATCAGAAGATAATTTAAAAATAAATTTCAGTTGTAATTGGTAAGAAAATATGAAGGGAGCAAGTGGAAGTAGGGGAGATTTTTATCAAGGGGAGATATATTAAAGAAATGCAAGTTTCATGTCACATTTTCAAATTTTATTTTGAGATTATTGATTGGCTTTTATGTCTTTTAAACTTATAATCGTTTTATTTTTAAACTTTTTTTGAAGGGTGTTTTATTTTATTTTGTAACTTTTGATTTCCTTTGATTATTTTTTTTTCTCAGCTTTGGACACTTTTGAATTTCTTAAAATTTTAAGTTTTTTATAAAGAAAATTACATTAAAAAAACATAGATAAATTTTAATATTATGGTGGGTCATTTAGTTCAATGTTAACTTTTATGATGCGATGCTACATCATTTGAAGAAATTGATTATTTAGTTTAATGATTTATTTAAATAAATTGTGAAAAATTACAACTTCACTATTCTCAAATGATATCTATATGTCACTTAATTTTATGTAATATTTTAATATATGTCATTTTAATTGCAACAAATGAAGGTGAGACTAAATTAATAATTTACTATTGTCACTTTTTAATATAATAGTATGGAATCAAATAAATAATATTTAGATATAAAATAAATACCTAGATTATAATATTAAAATATTTGATGATATCATATTTTAATTTCAAATTACCTAAATTTTATATAATTTTTCAAAATAGATGCAAAATATTTAAAATACTATCAGAGATATATTTCACTATAAAGGTATTGGATCAGAAGATTGTGCGTTCCAGTACAGTAAAAATAACTAATAAAATCAAAAAAATTAAATGTGAATTAACAAAATTTGAAAAAGAATGATTAATTAAGCTTGTGATTTTGTATATTTCAATTTCACATTTTATGGTTTAAAAAACTCTAATAAATTAATTATAATTGATTAGTTATTAAAATTGCATAATTTTCAAAATAAATTGAGGAACATTAATCTAAATTAGACTCAAATATGTAGTGTGATTGCAGAAGTAATTGGAATTTACTGTTAAAATCAGCAAATTTTAATTATCAAAATTTTGACATTACATAAAATAAACAATTATTCTTGTAAACAAATTAATATACGTGGCAGTAGGATTGTTGTTTATGAATTTTGTTTTTTGTAATTTTTATAATATTTGATTATTGATTCAAATCCCAAATCTGAATTAGCTCCCAATCAAAAAAAAATACTGAATTAGCTGAACTAAAATTTAAATTAATTCATATTTTCGTCCGAAAGGAAAATCATATTAAAACTATATATATTTATCCTGACATATATCTACTTGCAGCATTTATTATTTATTTATTTGTTTATATTATTATTATTATTTATTACTATTATTATTATTATTATTATTATTATTATGTAGTTCTACACATTTTTTAGATTAAAAGATTTCCACGCTGCAACAGAATCTAAAAAAACATTTATGTACGGCATTGATTTCTGCAGTCTGAGAATGTTTTTTTTTTATGTAAAAAATCTGCATATTTTATGTTTGACAAACTTTTTCATTTTATAATAAATATTAAAAAATGGTATAATATTACAACACTAACCAACCTAATTATAGTGCTTTACTAAAATTAATATAATTATAGTCAGCGTTTGTTTTCTGCACTTGAAAAGACTGCGGGCTTTCAATTTTGATTTAAAAAATTCCGGGTAAAAGGATTTTCAAATTTATTAAAATAATTCTTTTTTTTTATGAAAATTAAAATAATTATTAATTCAACGTCGGTGGCCTAAAAAATTTGTGTAAGTCACTTAACAAGTACAGTAGATGTTTCAAGCATAAAAGAGTAAATTAATTAAGACGAAATAAATAAAAAGAGATTTTTGTGCAAATAACTTAAATGGAAAAAAAACTTCATTATTCTTAGATACTGTAAACATGTAATTTATCACATCTAAGCCCCGTTTATTTGAGAGTTTAAAATTAATCTCGTTTAATTTTAATCAGTTATATCACATCACACATAAAATTTAATATTAAAAAATAATTTTATTTCATATCCTACACATATTACTAAAAAATAATTAATTTATATCACATCCCTCACATATCCCAATATAATAACTAATTTTATATCGCATCCCTCACACATTCCAATATAATAACTAACTTTATTTCACATCATTTATAATTTTTAATAAAAAATATTTTTATCCAAATTTAATTTTAATTTTCTTAAATTTAACCTTACAAACAAACAGACTCCTATAAATAATGTATAAAATATAATAATAGGATAAGGAGAAATGAGAAATGTACTTGAACATATAAGTAAAGATTTTGCTTTCAATTTTTTTTTGTAAGCTAAGATATGTATGAGTGATGCTGACTGAGATGTAAAAATGATTCTTCACACTTTAAATTTTTTTTAAAAATTTATTTAAATTATACTTAAATTAAAATGTGTTCCAATATTTTATCAAATTCAAAGAGAAAATAAATTCAGTATGGATTTGAAAACGCCTATAAATAATTATAATTATGTTATGAGTTTCTAAGGCATACAATTGAAATAAAATAATTTTTTTTGTATTGACTCACATAAGAAAATTAAACAATAGATCAAACTATATATATAGAAAGTTTATATATCATATATCAAAGATGAACAAAGTATAGGTTGATCACAAAGATGTATAGAATGAAAAGCCACAACAAAAGTAGAGAAAATAAGAAGTAATATGAGGACTTAAACCCCTCAATTTGTAGCTTGGATCGGCTCAAATTCATAGAAATCCAGATAATGCCCTCGTATAAGATTTGTCCAACTAGAAATCCCCTATCTAGCTAGGCAAGCGATGGCGACAGCTACGTAGAAGCGGCGGCAGCAGTAGCACACTATGCTATGGCAGTGGCGACGACAGCCAAGGTGGCCAATGTTCACCATATATTTATTTAAGGCCCAAGCTATGCTTTTATTTGGGCTAACCGATGAAATAAGAAAAAGTAGGAGACAAGTACATAAAATAAGGAGAATTAAGAAGTAAGTGCATGAAAGGAGGGGTTTGGTAGTCCACTATGACTTGTGACCTTAAGAGAGGTTCAAGTCAACTTGACCTAATATATAAACATTTAATCTAAAAATAACTCAAAATATTTTTATTTTATAATAAATAAAAAAAATCTTTTTCTCATATGCAATAATACATCATAATAGCTAATAATAAAAATAATCTATTGAAGCGCCTCTCAAGCTTAAGCTTAATGTCGATATTAAAATCGGTATTATTGATATTCTATATCAATAGCATCATACTAATGATGTGAATTAGTGCGTATGATTTTTTGACACATTATGTTATATTAGATGATTTATTTTTAAAAATAGAGTATGTTATTTTTTACTGATTTTTGCAATATTGTTAAAAAACATTAGTTAATGCTGTACTTTTTTGTATTTTAATTTAGGATAATACTATGATTATGTGTCCTTTATAAAAAATAAAAAAAAATAGCAATTTCCATGAGATTGGCACTTTGATTTTTTAGACTTTGAGACCATCAATTTAATATATATGTCGCCGATTTAGGTCCTCATAGAATCAAATAACAAATTTGATAAAATACCCTAATTTTTGATTTTTTAAAATGATTTCTCTCTCTTATCCATTGATTGCATGTGATTTAAAAAAGAAGAAGCCATTTATAAATGTTCAATTGTAAAAAATATAAAACAAATATTTGAGCGATTAATCGATGAGAATTGTGATCATTTTCATCCAAAATTATATTACAACTAATTTTGTTTGAGCAACTAAAATATATGTAACGGTTGACGAAGAGAAATTGAGTCTTCAGAATTAGCGGCACGCAATATTTCTAGCCAAGAAGTTTAGTGTTAGAGAGATAATAACCATCCAGAAAAAATCACAAAGATTTAAGATGGTTTAAGGATGAATTCTCCTACGTCTACTTGAGGGTTAGTGAGGAAGGTTTTACTAAAGGTCAAAAAAGTTTTTAGTCAGAGGACCAATACAAGAGAAAAAGTAAAAAATACAAGTTTCTTCCCTGATGTTTCTTGGGAAAATTTGATTCTCTTTTTATCTGTTGATTTCTTATTGGATTTCTTCCTTTTTTTCGGGGCTTTGCCCAGATGTATTTATAGATGAGTTGTAGTGTGGTGCACCAGGTTTTTTTGGATGAAATATTATATATTATATCCACTAGATCTATACTAGCAGTTCCACTATTGCCGGCTCCAAAAAATCGTCAATAGTGGCCAGGGCACGTGAGTTCTCGGTTTCTATAACCGGTAGGAATATTTACTTTAGTGAAAGCTATGTTGACATGGCGATCTCCACTAAGTCGACAGTGACAGCTGAGGGTTAGAATACATTGTAGTCGATGTTACTAGAGGTGCAAAAACCCAAATATCATCGCCGAGAACATGGGATGCCGAACCCTCGAGTCTGGGGTTCGAGACCTGCAAAGGCAAAGCCTGATTAGTCAGATATCGTGATTGATGAAATAAACATTTGCACACGATAAGATAATGAAAATTGAAAGGGTCTCTTAGTGTCATGTGTATGACTGAGATGCGATGCTGAATTCAGGTGTAAATAGTAACCATTCATTAAAAAAAAGGTAAAATTGAGGAAATCAAGAAACTATTATTATGAGCCTCAAAAATTGAAAATCAAAATTGTGTCACAAAATAAAAAAAGGGAGCAAACTTATCCTAATTATAAGTTACCGATATAGCTATACTAAAGACGTGAATCTAGTAAAAACTTTTTTTAACTTAAGTATAAAAAAACACAATTTTTATGTTACGGGCTTTAACAATTTTAATCGTCTTATCTAATTTTGTTTGATCTCACCTTTACTATTATCTGTCTCTTTGATCAAGAAAACTAAGGTAAGGGCTGGTGAAATTCTAATCATACAGAATAATATTGAAATTTTTTTTCTATAATAGGTACGATGTTTAAGGTTTGATACGGATGCAGCGATACAGCTCATGCAGCTGAAAGATATCTAAGGTAGAATATGAAATTTTGGCTCTTTTTCGTTGGAGGGAAAAAAATAATTTAAAAAATTTTAACAAAATTTTTGTGAAAATTTTTAGATGTGTATAATATGAAATAAAGTGAATTAGTTATAATAAAAATTGTGTTGAATGTGAAATAAAATGATTGTTTAATATTAAAATTTATGTAGAATGTAATATAAAATAATTTTTAAAATTTTAAAAAAAATAAATTTAAAATTTTAGTTATAATTAAAATAAATTATTTTTTTTAGTCAATTTTGGGGCTGATTAATATTGCAATATATAATTGATTAAAAATCAGACCAAAAAAAAAAAAACGTAGCTTTGGCCTTCGAGGAGCAGCAGGGCTTAGCCGAGCCGATTCGTTTAGCCGTGCTCCGGCAGGCCGCGGTCTTCAACGTAGCAAAGTGACAGCCTGAAAGTGGGCTCCAGCCGCCGCATCATCCTCCTTCCCACTTGCCCTCTTCCCTCAACCTAACCCTAGATTCACTCAACCCGCTCCTCATAAATCATAGTTTACGTCTCCATCATCATTATATCACCATCTCATCTTTTTCTCTCTCTCCTACTATTATATACCATTATCTATAGTCCTCGGGAAGCTCTCATCTTCCCTCTTTGTCCCTTCAATCCATCACCCCCCTCTCTCTCTCTCTCTCTCTCTCTCTCTCTTCATTTCTTCCTCGTTCTTTCTATATTCGCCCACTCTTTCTCTCTCCATCACACCCTTCAAGTGCTTCTCCTCCCTTTCTTTCACATCTTTTTTTCAATCCAAAATCTTAAAAAAAACTCTCCTTTTAAATCATTTCTCACCTTTTCCCCACTATTAAATTGCATCAAAAACAGTACTCTCCATTTTTTTTTCCCTTCATCTTCATCCATTATAATCACTTCTTTGATGCGGCGGGCATGGCTGGTCTAGATCTGGGCACCGCCTCCAGATTCCTCCACCAGCTCCACCACCGCCCCGACCTCCATCTCCAGCACCACAACCCCGAATCCTCCGACGATGACCGCCAGAAGAGCGCCAACAAGTTTCCCGCTGGGGACGGCTCCTCCGCGGCCTCCGGCCATGGCCTCGACCTCGCCTCCTCTGGGGACCTCGTCGGGAGGCGGCCCCGCGGCCGCCCGCCGGGCTCCAAGAACAGGCCCAAGCCGCCGGTGATCATCACGCGGGAGAGCGCCAACACTCTGCGCGCCCACATCCTCGAGATCGCCGGCGGGTGCGACGTCTTCGACTGCGTCGCCACCTACGCCCGCCGGCGGATGCGCGGCGTCTGCGTGCTCAGCGGTAGCGGCACCGTCACCAACGTCAGCCTCCGGCAGCCGTCCTCCTCCGGCGCCGTCGTTACCCTCCACGGACGCTTCGAGATTCTCTCCCTCTCCGGCTCGTTCCTCCCTCCGCCGGCTCCCCCGGGCGCCACTACCCTCTCCGTCTTCCTCGCCGGAGGCCAGGGCCAGGTCGTCGGCGGCAACGTCGTCGGAGCGCTGTTCGCGGCCGGGCCGGTGATCGTGATCGCGGCCTCGTTCACCAACGTGGCGTACGAGCGGCTTCCCCTTGAGGAGGAAGAAGCGGCGCCACCGGAGATGCAGGGGTCCGCCGGCGGTGGAGAAGGGAACAGCACCGGCACGGGGAGCGGCGGCGGCGGTAGCTTGGGGAATCCCTTCCCGGATCCTTCAACAGCAGGGTTGCCCTTCTTCAACCTTCCACTAAGTATGCCGAACTGCCCGCTGCCGGTCGACGGCGGCCACGGCTGGGCGGGGAACGCTTCCGGTCGACCGCCGCCATTTTGACCGCGGGTGAACGGCGGCTTTCAACGACGATTTGTATCTCTGTACACAGAAATCTCGACGGGCTCGATCGACAAATGAAGGTTAGCGTTATCCAATTTCAGGATTCGAGTCTCTGTAAACTTCACTTATAGCTGCCTTTTCTTCTTTCCTTCTCTTCTTCTTCTTCTTCTTCTTCTTCCTCTTTGACTCTTCGCCATTTGTGTTGTGCTTTCATGTGTTGCTATTGTTGTTTGCTCTTATTAGAAGAAACCCATGTCTTTAATTACTTATGAGTATGAAATTTCAGTTTTTCTAATCTAATTGGTTAACTTTGCAAGCTTGATTAATTAAATTAATTTTCGAGCTAGAGGTTTTCCTCAATTTAGTACTGCGCCAGACTTCAGATTTTTTTTTGATAATTGACTGCTAGAATTCATAATTGATACTGAAGTTGGACTCCAGTTCTCTCTCTCCCTCTTCCCTCATTGATGCACTAAAATCAGATTTTATTCCAATAAAACCTAGGCAGCTATTCTCTCTCTCTCTCCCCCCCCCCTCCATCGCTGCACTAAAATCGGATTTAACTCCATTATAACCCAGGGACTCTCTCCCTCTCCCTCTCCCTCTCCCTCTCCCTCTCTCTCCCTCTTCGCCCCTTTACCCATTGATGCACTAAAATCAGATCTTAATTAACTCCAATAAACCTTGGTATAGGAGGAGAGGTGATAGTCTAATGAATTAGGGAACTCCCCTTAATGAGCTTTAATTATCCCTTTCTTTTCCTTTTTCTTTTCACTGATCACATAGAGAGTCAGTAATTATACAAATTGTGCCATAAGAATTAAAAAAAACTACTGTAAATACATCTTTTAGTGGCATTTCATGTCGAATTTTTTAGGCAAAAAATGTCTAATTAATTGCGAACCCTTCATCAATGGTTGGATTGTTTTGTTTTGTTTATTGAATTTAAATTTATAACGAGAGATTCCTTGACAATAATATGAGAAATCGATCAAGTCGAGATTCTTAAGAAAAAAAGTGAAGAAAATAAAATTAATTTTTGGCATGACATGAACTCACTGGTATTTGTAGAGATCAGTATTGCTTTTGATTTTGTTCAGTGATAGTGAATAGAAATTCATATTGCTGATCAAGTTTAATATATGATTAAGGTTTCATTGTTCAATGATATTGAATAGAAATTCATAATCCTTGACAATTTGTTTCCATTGAGGATAAACTTAGAGAGTCAGTTTAGATAGTTTGGACATGTAAATCGTAGGCCGATTAAAACTCGAGTTAGGAAAATTAAGTTATTGAATTTTGTCATGTACAAAGAGGAAGAGGGAGGCCAAAGAAGATGTGATAAGAAACTATAAAGAGTGTTCTTATTTACTTAGATTTAGATAAGAATTTATTAATTGATAGAGTGCAATGAAAAATAAAGTATTTATGTGGCCGATATTACCTCATGGGACTAAGGCTTGGTTGTTGTTGTGTTGTTTGGGCATCACTTTTAAATTTGTAATCTGAACAGTAACATGTAATAATTATTAGCGTGATCTAATCCGACTAGAAATAAGTAGGAATTGTGATAGAGGTTGAATTTTTTTTCTGTAATGCAAAGCAAATAAAAAAATCAATGTCTGAATTTATCATTGTGCTTCAAATTACAACCCCCTACTAAGCATTAAAGACTAGTGAAATTCTCCACGAAGTGAGCTATGCATGCTATATTTTTATATTTTAGGACTATTGATGAAGTTCGATATGTACACAAAATAATGACATCAATAATAAATATGCTTCACAATAAAGTTAAAATATGAACCAATTGACTGCCCTGAATTATCTTAAGATCAAAATTTTTTGCCTTTTCTTATTTTTTTTAGTATTGGTAAAGATTAGTCGTGGTCAATATTTTTTTGTTCTTTAATTTAAAACATCGCCAAATGTTATTATTATTATTATTATTTCTTCAAGAGCTATTGTCAATTTCTCAAAAGGAAATCACAATTGTGACTCATGATTGAGAACTAGCATTTAGTGAACCCTTTATGCATTTTCAAATTAGAAATGTTAGAATTACTTATGTGAATATATGATTCAAGTGGAGATCGAAGACTCATGTTTTGACATGCGAATGTCAGATAAGTAAGAGAAAAAGAATTAATTAGGAGGAGAATATTAAAAATTCAAAAAGTGTCATAGGTAATTAAACCCATTTGAAGTTATATAATATTTCGATATGGATGCATGATCATGAAAACACTGTTGCAGACCTTGCGGTCTCATGTTTACTACTTCAATGGGTAGAACTCGAAGCATGTCCACATAGCTTAGCTAGTCATAGTCTAGGGCTTGAATAAAGTAATTGAATGAGATCCCACACAATCAATTTGTTAAAGTGCGAAGAAAATTAACATGCAATTAGACCGAAAAATATTTTGCTATAATTGTTTTTAGAAATTAATGAAAGTGTAGCTCCAAATTGGTTATTGCACTTGAATAATTAATAAGAACTTGTCCCTTAATTTGCAGTTGGTATCTTGCTGTATATTGGAGTGGGTTTGTTAATTTTGTTGGGTGGTTAAAGCTGAAGTTAAGTTGAAGATATTTTTTAATTGGGATTTGTTTAGCTGGGATGTGAAGCAAAATTAGTTTTTGTTTTAGGTTGGCATCTATATGATCTGAAAGGTTGTTACTTTTCATTTTGGGATATATATGTAGCATGTGAAAAAATTTGTTTTTGTTTTTTCGGCCTTTGTGCTTTTTTTTATACGTGTAAAATTAGTTTGTATCATATATAGTATATATAGTGAATAATTCTTTTAATAAAGCTTGTACATTAGCATCATTAGGCAATTTTTGTGTGGATTAAGGGAATATCTCTTTCAAATGATTTTCATACTATATATCGTAAATCATGATTTTGCTTATTGTATTTTTTTATACATGACTAGAACTAGCCCGCAATTGAAAAAAAAGAAGAAACTAAATTAAATTTTTATTTAGAAATTCATCTACTATATGATATATTCATTAGTTTTGTTTTTGATATTTATGTTGTGTTGTATGATAGAAAAGTTTCACTCAGATTTAAAGATAAATTTTATAGAACAATTATAAAATAAATAATATTATATGATGCTCAATGCTGGCTACAAAGTAGAAACAAACAATAAGATAGATGTTGCAAAAATGAAGATGCTAAGGTCGATGGGTGGATATATGTGAAAGGGATGAGTAAATTCATAAAAATATTGAAATAGCGCCAATTAAAGATAAGCTTAGAGAGAGTCGGCTTAGATAGTTTGAATATATAAATCATTGGTCGGTAAAAGCTCTAGTAAGAAATGTTAGATTATTGAATCTTTCTCTTATAAGAAAGAAAGAAAAAGGCTAAAAAAGACTAAAAAGATATGACAAAATTATAAGTAATGATTTTATATATTTAGAACTAAATGAATAATTGTTATTTGGTAGAGTGTATTGGAAATGAATGATTCATATGATCAACCACATCTAGTATGATAAAAAACTGGTTGTTGTTGTTTGTTGTTTGTATGTATATATATAACCCATGAGGTTAATTTTAACATAATTATAATTAATCATGGATGACAAATAACATCAAGGGCTTTGTTTTGTTTATGACCAATCATAGCTGACTATATAATGGTAAAGTTGGACATGAACCAAGCTTATGGTAGGGTTATTGAGACTTTCTAGATTGCATTGTGTTGAGTGCTAAGATGTACATTGCTCATCAGTGGGACTAGATCACTATGGACCAAGTGTCTTAGACATGGGTACTCTCTTTTCTCTACTTGTTCATCGCTTAGAACTCCTATTCATTATGATTCATAAAGAAATGTAGAGGGGCTCCATCACTGACATTTGATTATCTTCTAGATGGCTTGATTATGGTCATTAACTATGATTTTCATAGATATATTTTTCTTTTTGCTAAGGCGCTGCTGTAACAGTTTACTTGTAGGTAGTACTGAATAATTATTGTACTTCTTCAAGGATGATTGTGAATTTTGATAAATTCTCTATCATTTTGTTATGCTATGTTACTAGTAGAAATGTAAAAGGTATTCCTACGAGGAGTTTCGAAATGTGAGGGATGACTGAGGGAGAAACAATTGAATATAAAATATTATGATGTCACATGATATCAAGACGTCAAAGTGCAAAACCAGATGGGGGATCTTCTCTTTAGGTCTTGAGCAAAGGAACACTAGTCTCAATATAACGAGGTAGATTGATCTCAATAAAGTTTCTCACCTCATTGCTATCGTCACATAGAAATATTAATCACTAAGAAAATTTTCAAAATCTTACCAAAATGATTTTAATTAATCCCAATTCAACATCGCCTCCGGGCGATGAAGCCCTCTCGTAGAGGTCAAACCTAAGTGAATAGTCAAAACGCTCCTTGATTGGTAGTAAAAATGTCAAGCTAATTAAATTCAAAAATTAAGTTTGAGTTAATATAGTACGAAATGGTTGATAGAACCTCATCAAGTGATATAGTGTTGGAAAAGTATTGAAGTTTACTTTCCAATATAAGGAACAACTTTTCAATTTGAGTTATATTGGGTAGTTATGGCCATTAGAGTGAAAATTGTTTAAAAATGTATTTTGAATAATTTCCAACGTGGGCTTTGTGGTTACTACACTTGGTCCGCTATGGTAGGTCGACCGAAATAAGTTGATTGGAGCATGAGAGGCATCCACATCAGTCGGTGAGTGGGAAGACAGGGCAGAGGAGATTTGGCTTGAGGTTGCTAACTGACATTAGTGATCACACACATCCTTGTGCAATTAGAGGGGGTTCATATGGTAGGCCTTTAATTTGTTGACATTTAACGTATTTTGCGCCGTCAAGGCTTTTAGGATTACTCATGTATATAGAGATGTCAATAGAGTAGCCAATTATATAGATTCTTTTTCTTATTTTGATGATATTATGTAGGAAAGGGATATACATATCACTCCCACTTGATTTTTGTGCCGTTTTTAATATGAATTTTTTCTTTTGTGCTTGATGCATTTACTTTTGCTTTTATAATATTAATTATAGCATATGGCCAACTTTAAAAAAATTATGAAAAAATTGTAGTATCTTTGATTGTCAAAGATTTATATTATCTATGGTAGACCAAATGGTCAACTAATATGTCAAATTCGGCCTGCACATACACACTCAAATTGACCTAATTCACACTTCAAATTGATTCAAACTCGAATATAATTTCTTCCTAACGTAACTAGTGTGCTAGACTTTTGTTTTCTAATTTTATGCAATCATTTGGGGTTGATCTTATAATAAATATACCCAAAATTAAGCTAAGAATTAGGATCTTTAATTTTGATCACTTGTGTTCGACTTTATTGCTCCCAAAAATGTCTTGAAATTATTAGCTCCTTATTTTAGCTCATTTCTTTTACTTCAGTTAGTCCAATTTGCAAGCTTTCATTTCACCTTTTTACATAAGCAATCTCAATCATTTACAACTAAGATACTTGAAATTTTATTAGTATGAACACTAATTTAAAATTGATGTATAAATATTAAAAACCTTAAACACTCCAGAGGAACTAAAAGTTTAGGTCACCTATGAAATCAAAATTTTTAGGACATCTTTGTTTAGCAGGTTAAAATTAATTTAGTTTAATATTATATATAAAATTTAATATTAAAAATTAACTTTATTTCACATACTACATACATTATCAAAATAATAACTAACTATATCACATTCCTCACACATTCCAACATAATAACTAATTTTATTTCACGTCATTCACAATTTTCAATAAAAAATATTATCATCTAAGTTTAGTTTGAATTTTCTTAAAATTAAATCTTACAAATAAACATGTTCTTAGTTATTAATGTTGAGGATGTAAGTGACAAAATTAGCTATTGGGATGTGGTCAGTTGTCTCACATTAGTAGGATTACTTTAATAGAAGGCACATTAACGTTTTTCTCGATCTATGCTATGTCTTTTATGAAATGATCTACATTGTCACATAGTCCAGCAAACATAATAACTCAATATGTAGAGTAACTAATGAAGATATTTTTGAGTAATGTTGCAGAAATTAAAGTCATGCACTTTGTGCGTTAGGAAGAAGTGTCTAATCTAAAAAGTAATGAGGAAATTGGTATAAATAACTTTAAAGTATGAGGAGATCGAGTTCTTATGGCAAACATGTAGGAAAAAGTATATGATTGTGTTTTATGGGAGACATAAAAGCCAAATATAGTTCAAGTAGCCATTCATTTGAAATAAAGACAAGTGACTCATAGATTTAGATGCTTATTTGCTTAGGAGGTAAAGTGATGTATAATATAATTTAGCTAATAATAGATAAAATAGTAGTTTTGTTAGAACCTTCTCTAACACCCCAAGTCGAACAGCAGCTCAAGTTAAACAGCAGCCCAAGTCGAACAACAGTTCAAAGAGATACCACCAGATCGTACCATCTGTACTGCTATATCAATTCAGTATATAAGACAGTATGGGGGCCCACTCCCTAATCGTCTTTTGCAGAAATAGGTGTCAGATGTGGCAGACTGTACCTATTACGCTCCTCTTCTCCAAGCTATAAATAAGGGGACAGAGGAGAAGCTAAGGGGTCTCTCTCTCCGGCTCTCTCTCCGGCCGAGCTGCCTCTCTCTCTCTCTACCTCTCTCTCTCTCTCTACCTCTCTCTCTCTCTCTACCTCTCTCTTTCTTGTACTTATTCAATTTTCATTTACAGACCCTTACGCTTGATAAGAGAAGGGATTCGATTAGTGGATTTAAATCGCCTAGACGGCATCGTGATTTTTCCTCCGGACTCTCGAGTATTCACGTAAAAATTATCGTCTTATTTCATTCTATTTTGACATATTTTTTGCATCAATAAATTTTTTCTTGGAAGTCCTATGCTAACCGCTACGGTACAATTGAGCAAGTGATCAACTTTTTTAAACATGCAAATGGCTAAATTTCCCTTGTATTGGAGATTTCAAATGATACTGAATGGCGGTATATATGGATAAGATCAGTCAGTTATTTGGAGATGATTTGTAGGACAGGTCTCTCTCTGAGACTATTTTGACAAACATCTTGGATAACGATCTTGTGGTTTGCTTAGGTCAGAAATTCTTATCTACATCCTTAGATAGTCATAAAGGTAACAAAGTCATTTCAAACATATTTGTATCATAAATAATGAAAGTATTTAGGGAGCGTTTGGTTCGTTATTATTTTGGTGTTATGTTACGTAATCTAGATATTATGACATATCTAAATATCATCTTTTGACTAATAATTTTATAATCTAATAGAAGATTATTTATAAATGTCATTAAATTAAATAATTATCTTCTCTGAATAACATAACATAACATCAAGATAACATTGAACCAAACTCTCCCTTAATTGAAATATAAAAGCATTTTGTCACTGCTAGTTTTTTTTAAAAACCATATCATGTCTATCCAATTTACCTCTTAAAAGAAGAAATTCATCTCATGAATATACGAGAAGCATAAAAAATAATAAAACTCAAAATCAAATTAAAAAAATATATAATAATTTTGAAAAAGAAATTTGTGGAAATGTACCAAATGCTTTTCTGGGAATTGACGAAAAGTTCATTTTGTATCTCTTTCTTAGGAAAAATTTTTTTAATGAAAAATATTCCTATAAAAGTTAAATTTTGTCAAATGAATCATCAATATTTAGAATTATATAAAAAAAGAGAGATGATCTCCTAGAAAAGAAATTAATGAGAAAATCTTGCTCTCCATGGAGTTGTGCAGCTTTTTTTGTAAATATTGCTGAAAAAGAAAGAAAAAAACCTAGATTAGTTTAGAATTTAAAGAAAGTTTTAAAATGGATTAGATATTTAATCCCTAATAAAAGAGATTTGCTCAGTAGATTGCATCAACATGCTATATTTTCAAATTTTGATTTAAAATTGAGATATTGGTAGATTCAAATAAAAAAAGAAAATAAATATAAAATTACTTTTGCAGTACTATTTGGACAATTTTAATGGAATGTAATCTCATTTGATCTTACAAATGCTCCCAATGAATTTTAAGATATTATAAATGAAATATTCATTTCATATTCATAATTCATTATTGTCTATATAGACGATGTGCATATTTGTATTCTTTAATAATATTGATAAATATTTTAAACCTTTTGAAATTTTTAAATGATTAATTATGAACAATGGATTAGTTATTTAGAAAAAAAAAACAATGGATTAGTTATTTATGAACTAAAAATAAAATTGATTTAATCAAAAATAAGATTTGTTTGACATAATATTTGTAAAGGGATCCCAATTCACAGATTTGTGGGATTATTAAATTATGTTGCATAAAATATTGCAATTCTTTTCAAAAGATTGAAAAAAAATGTTAAGCCATGGAGTGAACTCCATAACGGTAAAAAAGGTAAAGAAAAAGGTAAAATATTTATGTTGTTTGTATCTTACATATTGTGAAAAATTTAAAATTGTATGAGCAGATGTGTCAAACTTTAGATACAGATGCATACTCAAACAAAAAATTAAAAAAAAAAAAAATAGTAACATATCATCTTAGCAAATGAAATGATACACAGAGCAATTACTCTATTGTAAATCAAGAAATACTTATAATAGTTAGATTTATATCAAAATTTTTAGATGATCTCTTAAATAATAAATTTTTATTAAGAATAGATTGTAGTGTAGCAAAATTTATAAAAGATAAATATGTAAATAATTTAGTATCAAAATAAATATTTGCTAGTTGGCATGCCCAATTATTAGCATTTGATTTTGATATTGAATATATTAAAGAAAAAAATAATTCTCTACCAAATTTTCTAATATGTGGATTTTTGCATGTAGGGAGAATGAACAATGTATCATTCAAAAGCGTCAAAAAATGAAATGGTGCAGAAATACTCTCCAACTCAAAAATAAATACATTTGAAGGGGAAAATTATCCCCTCAAGTCCTCAACCAAAAACGGACCTAAAAAAGTCGATAATAAAATCAACTTAAAAAATTAGCTTCCTCGAACTCCAAAATTTGGGGAATCTTCTTTTCAAAGCAAAGAAAATAAAGCACTAAAAAATATATTATTTGGTTGGGAATCAATATATTTTGAAAAATAATATACATAAAATTTTTTTTAATTTTTTTTCCTTAAGCATCACAATTCCTTTTGTCTCAATTGAGAATTGTGGTGATATGAATTCGAACTTGAGATTTTCTAATTTTAAGCAAGCTCTCTTCCCATTGGGCTAGGAGAAGCTCCACCTTTTTATGTCAATGTTGAAGACTGAAATGAAAAATAACACACGGGAAATTAAAAAGAAGATACATAAGAAATTTTCTTTATCCCTATAAACCAGGAAGATAAAGATTTGTAAACGAATTAATATTAATAGATTTAGAAGCAGTGAAAATAGAATATTGATTGAATAAGAAAAGTGTTATAATTATGTATAGCAAAATTATCATTAACCATATACTCCATCAAAGAGAGTGGAGACTAAATCCTTTTAATAAAAAAAGGGAATAATTATCATAAAATTAAAATATTATATAATTATTGAGATTATGTTGAAGTAATGTTTAATATTTTATATCTAAAAAATCCTAAAAGAAAATACTCTTGGATTATTATCATAATGCCAGAAGTAATTGAGAAGAAAATTTCTTCACTATTCTCTTATTGGTGGAGAAATTTTCGAATATTCTGTCCAAAAGAATTAAAAATTTATACAATAAAAGTGTGGAGTATTGTCTACATATAAATAAAATATTTATTGCTAATTTAATAACAGAACAGTATTCTCTTTATTTCTTCGTTGAATGTGAAATTCTATAGATATGAACATAAAGTGTAGAATGTAACATTCTGTGATCTCATTATAGAGCTATTATTCGCTTTGGTTTTAGAAAAACTTCGTGACTTGAGCGCTTCCCAGAAGGTCACTCATCCTAATGCTGCTCTAGCCTAAGCATGCTTAACTATGGAGTTTTTCATCACTAGCATCACAGTTTTACCCCAAAAAAATATCTCTACCATTTGAGATCACGTTATCTACTTATACAGCTCAGGATCTCCCTCCCTTTCCGATATAGGACGATTCATTTCTGTTCCCCTTCTCACCACTCATTATTCGGCTTAGAAGCCTGCCAGGAGCTGCACTTTGCCTCAGTGATTCCTTTCTCTTAGGACATCACCCGACGATCACTCCCTGCCCTCTTCAGCCACGGGCGTCATATAGAATGTAAAAAAGAATGAATTAAGGGGGCGTTTGGTTCAGTGTTATCTCAATGTCAACTTATTTAGATGTCATGTTATCTAAATGTCATTGTTATTCATCAATAGACATTTGTTTTGTTCAATGTTATGATATTAGAAAATATCAATGCTATCCAAATTATTTTTATTTAGTTGAAAGTTATTGACATTATAATGACAAATTGATGATGTTATCTTGAGATGTCGCCCGATTTGGGGTGACATTTAGATGTCAGTGTGTAATGATATTTTTGTAATTAATTATAATGTTATTTAAAGATATCATTAAACTAAATAATTACTTTCTAAAGATAACATAACATAATATTGAGATAACAATGAACCAAACACCCCCTAATATTTTATATCTCAAAAGAAAATATCTTTTGAAATGATCGAACAAAATAGTGTTAGAAGGAAAAATTTTAAAATTAAATGAAATAATTAATATTGAGAATCATCATTAAAAAAATTAAAATATATGAAAAAATATTCTTTAGAGTCTCCCGAAGAGATAATATTGAGATATATAGAAGAATATAAAATATATTTTTTAAACTTATTTTCAAATTATTCTTCAAAAGTAAATATAGAGATAATGAGCATTTTTAAGATCAAAATTAAAATCAAAATCAAAACGAAGATTTCACTATTGAGAAATGTTTCGATATGATTTCATTATTATTAAAGAACAAAGAGAGACTTAATCAAAAGGCATAAAATGACAAAAGGGAAAAATTCTGTCAAATATGATTAATTCCCTTCATAAAGTGACAAAGGGATAAATATTCCTAATAAAGAGTATCAAAATAATATCTTTGGACAAATATATCTCATTTGTTCATTTCTCAAAATGAGAATTTAGAATGTCCAACCCAATATTCCCTCCACAATTTTAAATTGAAGGCTTTAAGCTTGAAGAAAAGGGCAAGCAAAAAATAAAGAGCTTTTGCATTTCATCTCTTCCCCTGTTTGATTAAATGCCAAGTTGGGCATAACTATTTTTTTTTAAAATAAAGTATTTTATATAATTTTTAATAAATTAATTAATTTTATTTCTTATCATACGTATATATTTCAAAAAAAATATATTTTTTTTTTATAAAAAAATGAAAAAATAATCATGCCCAACTTAAGCATGAACCAAACAGGAGCTTTTATTCTCTAAAGTGTTCATTTTCTTTGTTCTTCTATTTTGTAAGTTTAAATTTTTTTACGTAAAATTTTGTTCTAAAGTTTAATAATATTTCTGTTGTTATTATATATGTATATAGTAGCTAAGTCAAGATCTTAGACGGGGGGTCAAGTGAGGGAGAGGGCGGCACAGGAGGTTAGTGCGAAGCAGAAGATCGGATTGATCAGGAAGGCGATGCGGGTCGACTGCTAGTAATGCATGGATTGATCAGGAAAAATGGAGGCGATTTTGGCCGGTGGGTAGGATTTTATTTTTGAGAAGAGCATCAACCTTGGTGGCTAAAAAATAACAGTGAGGCATTACGGTGTAATAGTAGACATAATAAATAAATAATTAATTAAAATATTATTATATTATATAATATATAATAAATTTATAGAGAATTAATTGCACCACCTCATGAGGAGGGAGATTCCCGAAATCATGTGATTCAATTCATATTACTATAATTCTCAATTGAACTAGAGAAAATGTAGTATAAAGAATAAAAAAATCAAATGCTTTCAAACCTCTTAATTAGTTCAGTTTAAATAAGTTTGACTCTAAGTTTATTTTTAAATTTTAATTGCTAAACTCAATCAAAATTCTGGTGTGGATTTTCTGCAGCACAAACTGGCTGGAAATGGCAACGTGATGATTTTGAGTTGGGTTTATAAATACCCGTCCTATCCCACCCTGATTCTAATTTTCATAAATCCATACCCGCTCTGCCCCGTCTCGTTTTTTTTCTGTGGGGTGGGTTCGGGTGGGTCGGCGACCCACCCCTACTTTGTGATTTAACTATAAGTTTGTATATGTGAGACAACAAAAACTATCAAAAGATAACATCACGTACGTAAATTAAAATTTTACAAAATTTTACATAATAATTTCATGAATAACTAAGTTAAAATAAAATCTTAATTGTATAATAAATTTAAAATTTATATACACAGGTCTCGATCGTTTGGTTCGATTTTTTTTAGACAAGAAAAAAAAAATTTATTTTTTTAAATTTAATATCAAAAAATTTTATTTTAATATTAGAAAGTGAATAAAATGATAATTACCAAGCTTGAACAAGCTCGAGCTCGAACTCAATCTTTGAAAATGAATATGAAACACGAATCGACTACTACTCAGCTTAGCTTGATTCATTTACAATCCTATGCAATCTTAAGCTGAAAAAAGGATTTCAAGGCACTCACAACACAAATCTATAGGAATGACAATGGCTGCACATCACTACTAAGGAGAAATCACCACCTTACATAAACGTATTCTTATAAATTTACGACTCACAAAGGCAAATAATCAAGCTAAAAATCATCAAAACCACCAAAAAGTAGTCAATGGAAGAGTTGAGTTTCATAATATAACCATCCTTCTTATGGCCCCTATAATTTCTTCGTACAATCTTTGTCATCCCGTGAAAATTTTTATTGGCCCTATAACGAACATACAACTAGTGAAGTTTCTTAAACCACCCAATTATATTGTGAAATTTTTACAGTCGAGGAATTTTCATATAAAAATATTTTGCACTTTGTTTAATTTTTTTTTTAATATTTCTCATTTCAAGACTTGAATCGCTTGATCAATATATATAACACGTGTTATGACTAAAAAAAATATATAGACCACGTGTCCACTTTCCCTTCATCTCATCATAATTTTCTCACATCACCAATTATTATTATTATTTTAATCAAAAATCGCCTTTTATTCGGCCAAATTCTTTGGTGCACTGCGTGTATGCGTACCATTTGTGCACAGCCACTATAATGCTGACAGCTGGATAACGATGACTTGTCATTTATAAGCCAGGAGAGAGCCTGGGCTTGTATGCAGGAAAAATTATTGCAGACAGACAGTCTAATACGTAGATTTTGCGATAATTATTCGGCGTGCGATACCTGCGTGCAGGTCCCACCATCACGGCTCGACATACATAACAATTTTTATCACATATGTATCATAAAATATCTCATACGTAACAGATTTTATCATATATGTATCATAATATATCTCATATATAGTAATTTTATTTACATATATATTATAAAATATCTCATATATAGTAATTTTGGTGGACTATTATGATACATATGTGATAAAAATTATTACGTATGAGATATATTATAATACATATGTGAGTAAATTTGCTACGTATAAGATATATTATGATACATATATGATAAAATCTGCTACGTATGAAATATTTTATAATACATATGTGATAAAAATTACTACGTATGTCGAGCCGTGATGGTGCGACCCGCACGCAGGTGTTGCACGCCGAATGACTGCTGCAAAATCTACGTGTTAAGCTGTCCGATTGCAATAAGTTCTCTGTAAGCAGGGTGGCAATCTGGAATTAAATAATTTATTTAATAATCTGATTTATATAACAACAAGATTTATATTTGTTAACTTGTTATTGTATAATAAACTTTCAAATTAACCTGAAAACAATATTATTCTAAAAATTCAGATAATTTCAAGTTTATTTGCTAATTAAAAGTACCTAAAACTTATAATATTTAGAAATGATAAATAATGATCTATTAAAATTATTTTAATAGATATAATATGTAATTTCTTTCCATGAGCATTTAATATTGAGCCAGAGATCAAATCGGCACAATTTTTTACCGTATCTAATATATAACACGTTGGCTATGTAATATTTCAAATTGGAGAATGCAATTATTAAAATCATTCAAATGTGATTATTGAAATCGTACATATTCTAATATAATACATATAATTATTAAAATTATATTTAAATATAATTATGATAATACATATGAAAAATTAAAAAATTATATTCAAATACGATTATGACATTAAATATTATGTAGCATCGAAATCTTATTTAAATACAATTTCTGTTCTATGCATTGCATGTGTGCCAAAATTGTATTCAAATTTGCACGTACTATTCTAGTACTATGCAATGCTGATTAGAGCAAAATTATATTCGAATACAATTTTAAGTTCATTTAATAGAATGAAAATTATAAAAAATTACAATAAGTTAAAATAATGTTTGAATATAATTTTTATATCCAGACATTATTGAATCTATAAATCCAAAACTTGACATTAAATTCGAATATGATGTAGAAAATTATGCAATAATGTAGTATAAGTGACGATAAGATTGGATTCAAATACAATTTTAATAGATGCAATTAAGTACGATATAAAAATTATATTCAAATATGCTTTACAATTTTGCAGTATTCCCAGAGCCAAAATTGTATTCAGATTGATTTCAGTGACAGTAATCATACAGTCAAAATCATATTTAAATTGCATCGCATATCGAGTAGCATCGAAATTATGAAATCATATTCGAATAAAATTTTGATATTATACATTGTATATGATACTGAATTTATTAGAATATGATTTCAATGCTGTATGCAAATATATATATATATATATATATATA
This sequence comes from Apostasia ramifera, assembly GCA_019297695.1. Classification (NCBI taxonomy): domain Eukaryota; kingdom Viridiplantae; phylum Streptophyta; class Magnoliopsida; order Asparagales; family Orchidaceae; genus Apostasia; species Apostasia ramifera. The sequence goes on along the minus strand of JAEMOT010004261.1, from coordinate 11,233 downwards.
TATATATATTTCTATGCACAATTTTAGCATTGCGCATCTTGAAATTAATTTGTTGTGTGTATTGCGTAATATTTAAAAATAGGTGTTCAATATTTTAAACATAATAATTAGTTATTACATATTTAGTTATTCTTTAAATTTAACTTACGTGCATTTAAAATTGAAAAATTGTGATCATCTTAATTTGTAATTTTATAAAGATCACATGTTTATATGATTAACAGTTATAGAAATACGTGTTGTCATAAGAATGTACGGATTGAATCTCTATTTAATTGGTAGCCAAATTAATTATAATTATTTTTTTAAAACAGAAAGTCTATACTATTCTCAATATATTAATTAATTATAATTAATTTTATCTCAATTAACTAAATTTATTTCTCATCATATATATATTTTTTTAAAAATTATATATATTTTTAATTATAAAAAATTAAAAAATAATCATGATCAATTTGATCACTAACCAAACAAAGGCTACTCTTTTATTTGAGCGAGCAAAGTTTAATCGGTTCTAATTTGAATAATATATATAATCGATAAGAGGGCAACAACCTTCTTCCTCACAAACGAACAAAGGGCGAAAATGTATTGAGTATCTTCTTTGCTTAATCACAATAAAATGATTCCTTGAAAATCTGTCCCTTTTTGCAATTGTTAAGTTATTATTATTATTATTTTTTAAATTGATAAGTTAATTGGCATTAAACTGCGAGTGAAATTTAAATGCTATTCTTTATGTTGAAATTTTTTGATTTATGCAATTCAAATAAAAATAAGTTGATTGTAATTAAGCTACTGTTTTTTGTCTTAAATTTTTTTATTAATTTATGCCGTTTATATGAAATTGGCAAGTCAATTTGTATAAAATAAATATGAATATGTTCTCAAATATCAATTTAATTTATAGTAAAATCTTAATTAAGACTCATTTAGGAATGAGAATCAAACAGCTCATCAAATCCTTGCATCTCAAGCAAAGTAACTTTAAAGAAAGGTACATAGCATATATATATATATACATAATATGAATTAAAATTAATAATCAAGATTGAAACTAACGTGCAATCAATTTAGGGATTCATTTTAAAAATATAATCAAATTGTTTTGAAATCTACTAGGCATATATACACGTAACATGATCCATCATACAAATCTATTATTTCTACTTATATGTTTATACATTACATTTATTATTGTTTTACAATATATATAGCATTATAAATAAGTCAATTGAATTATCTAAAGTCAAACTTAAATTGAAATAAATTAAATGTTAAATTAGATTATAGTCTCTAAGGTTGATGTCCCATAAGAAATAGGACCCAATTAGGACTGGGCAGTTGATTATAAATGAGTTCAGGCCTCTATTATTTCTTAAATACCAACTAAATTTCTCAAAATTTTTCGAGCTAAATTAGCTAAGAAAAATGATAAATAAAATAAAAAATTGAGATCTAACTATGAACAAGAGACAACTTCAGATATATGCATGGAAGAGTGGTTTTCAAATATTTATAAATTCAAATTATAAATAGATGAAATTTCATGATATATTTCAATAGATTTAATACCCAATTAAAAACACAATTCGAGCATTAACTTTAACTTAATATTAATTGAAAATTAACGTTAACTTAATACGAGCATCCCTTTTCCTTTTATGCCGGCCCTACTCTGCATGACTTCCCTTTAAATAAACATAGAATTTACTAGCACTCAAATTTTTTAATTTATTTATATACTATTTTTTTAGCTTTTTCTAATAAACATTTTTACCTCAAATTATAATTTTATGAATATTTTATTATTTACCTGATATGCATTTAAATAAAAAACTAAGAATGTAGTATATAAATAAATTAAAGAAATCTGAATGGTGTACAGGTAAATATACTTTTTCAAAATAGTATACATGTAAATGCTCCAAAAACATAATATGCTTGGACCTAGATGCAATACATTATAAATACATGTTCTCTATTAAAAATCAATCAAAAAAATATTTTTAAAGATAAATTCTGTATAGATCTGTAAGATCTTAGAGTTTGTATAAATTAGTCTATAAATATTAAATTATAGTACTCAGTCTTAAAATTAATTCACAAATTTTTGAGTCATTACACTCTAGTCTCTAAGGTGTTAGTGATTTATTATAGTGTAATCCTTCTATCACATGAAATATTTTTATATTTAAGGGATAATATTAGCTGGGCGTGCAAATTTTAAAATGCGAAGGAACTAAAAGGCAGTATGTCCCAATCTCAATGCAGTGAGTGCTATAATTCAAGATTTATGGATCAATGTGCAAACAAAACTCAAAATTATGGACTAATTCAAAATCTGTTGAACAATATGCAAAAGGTTAAGTTCTCAAGTACTTATGTGTAATTTACTCTTCTTTTTAAATCCACCTCCTCCCGCAAATCGGAATCAAACCCTGTGCACACGAAATGTGCGCCAACCCCCACTCGCCGGTCTCTGACGACGTCGCCGCCATCCCGAGCTTTTGCCGCGAGCGAAGCTTCCGACAAAATTATGAGCAGATCGACGAGGCCATCCGTCTCGGCGACGAGAGCTTCCTCCGCTGCCACATCCATGCCGTCAAGGAGAAAAAGAGAAGCATGCGGTCCGGCTCCGAGGAGACGGTGGAATTTGTCTCCGCCGTCAACCTGTCGGGAGATCCGCTGCTCAGCGTGCTGATCGCCTACGAGAAATTCGAACTCGCCGGAAGGCTGCTTAAGGACGTGGACGACGAGAGCCTGCTGGACCGAAATCTAGATGGGAACACCGCGCTCCACGTGGCGGCGGCGGTGGGTGATAAGGCGATGGAGATCTCCGGCCTGATGATCCGGCAGAACCGAGAATTGCTATTTAAACGGAACAACGATCATGAGACGCCGCTGCTGAAGGCGGCGCTCTACGGGCAGCGGCGGTTCTTCTGGAAGCTGCACCAGATCTTCCGGGAGCTCTACGCTGAGGACCCCGACGACGACAAGCCAATCAATATCATCCAAGATATAAAGAAGGATGGATCCAACGTCCTCCATTGCGCCATTATGGGAAATTCTCCCAGTACCCTCTCTCTCTCTCTCTCTCTCTCTCTCTCTATATATATATATATATATATATATAATTATTTGAAATTAATAAAAATATTATTGAAATTATTCATATTATTTTTTTTATCTATTCCTTGAAATTCGGTAGTAGCCTATAATACTATAACAGTAAACTAAGATACATCAAGTATAAAAATTTCGATCCTCATCGAGGATCGCACAAAAATCGAATAGGAGGGACATGTCACTACGTCATTCAACATCATCTAAACAGGAAAAGGAAGCTACAAAATCTGACGTTTTATTTGCGGCTCTGTATACATGAATTATCTTATACGCCTTAAAGACGCGAAGAAGGTAGGAGATCTCAGCCACAGTCCTAACAGAAGGGTGTCCTCTAGGTGTCCATTAAAGTTCATCAATGATAATGGCTGAGTCGCATTTTTTTATCTATTTGTATGAGTGCTATGGCAATTTCTACTAAAGAATTGATATAATAGAAATGAAAAAAATAAAAATTTTGGGATAAACTAATTAGAACTATTTTATCGATTGATTATCAAAATAAAGTAGTATAAGTGGTATTCTTCTGGCTAGGTGGAGTGTACCTTTTCTGAATATCAAGGATCCTCAATTCACCATAATTTTCATGTATAATCAAAGGAGAAATTGTGGCATGCAAGAAAAAAAATCAAATAGTAATAAAATTATAAAGGGAAACTTATGCCTTATATAAGTGACATGGCGAGTGCATGGAAATAACTAATTTTAAAAAATTTGAAAAATGAATTTTCAATTATATTAAACGAAATATTAAATTTTAGATAAATTAAAGTTTAGGAGATATGAAAATAATTAGACAAAATATTAAAAATATAAAATACTAAAAATAGTCTAAAATAGCTTTTGTTGTGAGGTTAAAAAATAAGATTTGAGTAAAACGCCACTTTTAATGTTTTGGTTCAAATCAAAATTTTATTTTATTAATATTTTATAATCACATCTACGATAATCCTTAATATTAAAATTAATTTTATTTAACATTTTATATACTTATTAACTTAAAAATAAGGATAATTCTACTTAGACCTTTGAAATTTGACTACTTTACTATAAAAGTTCACAAACATCAAAACATAATATACAGCTCTACAACAATTATTATATAAGTTATTAGGGTCTTAACTATTTCTAAAAAGCTTATAAGCATATCCAACATGTCTTTTTATGTTTAATATACCTTTAATTTATCTACTAAAAAAAATTAAAATAAATATTTAATTTTAATTTACCATTTTACCCATGGATCTTATCTATCGTGAGCTCGCTGGAACACGACGCGCACTTGTCACTAGCTCACAAGCCTCACACACAAATGGCCTCCTTCGCTGCTGCCAATGTGTCGTCGCCCTCATGGCCGAGCGCTCACTGGCAGCCGCGCGACTTTGCCAGTTTACGGAAGAACACATGCACAGCGACGGACAACTGCTAATATTTTTTATAAATCTGTATGATATGCTTTGATATTTATAAATTTTTATAATAAAATAAGCAAATTTCAAGACTCAAGTAAAATTATTCCTAAAAATAAATTTATTTCCTAATTAAATTTATGTATAAAAATATTTTCTCTCGTTGCTTAAAATTAATCCCCTCACCGAGCGGTTATCTCTCCCTCCACACTGTAGGACTTGCACTGGAGATAGCACGGAGCTTCCCACACCTGACAACGAGGCGCAACGATGCAGCTGTGACGCCGCTGCAGCTTGTGGTAACCTTACCGGCGGCATTCAAAAGCAAGATGCACGTGGACAGTCTGGACGAGTTCATTTACAAATGTGAGAAATAATTAATTAATGAGTAAATTGCATTCAGGTTCCTTATTTTGACAACTATTTTTAGTAAAAATATAGATAATTTTTTTAATTAATAATGAATGTTATTTTTATAAAACAAGTAAGTAATCATTTTAATAATTTTTTTTATAATGACAATTATTCAATGACACTCCTCACCTAATTTTAGTGTAAAATTAATTATTTTTATAATTTTTTTTATTATCAATGTAATATTCATCAAAACTTTAAGTTTGAATGATGTTGTAATTTATTTAATTCAAAAACTAGGGAGATTTATATAAACTAAAATGTTATTTTTTTTAATTAATTAAAGAGTAGTACTGATTAATTAGTAATAAATCTGTCTTTATTTATTTTCTTAATTACAATGGAACCCCAGGGATTCCCCTGGAATTAGATGATGACGGCGTCGATACTAAAGAGCCACGTGTGGACAGGACCAGCGGACAACACGGAGAAGATATTCATCATTATTTGGTAAATATTAAAAAAAATTAAACACATCTTTTTTAAAAATTAAAAAATTGTTATATAAATATATTCCATATTTTAAAACCTAATAATTGTTAAGCATAATTCATTCATATTTTCTTATAAAAAATACGTCTATATTTTTATATTATTCTCAGATACACTGTTTTTTGATATGTTTTCTTTTTTTATATGGGTGCTCTCTTCATATTTTGAATCTATGTTAGAGAAATAGCAAGCAGAGATTAGGATAAGAGATTTTACTCTAATATCATATTTATTTTGTGATAATATTTTAGATTATAGCTCAAAAAATTATTTTTACTTTTACATATGATTTAAATCAGAAAACAATATTTCTGTTAGAAACACTTATAATGATTAGTGGAGTACTAGGATTTGCATATTTCATGATCCGATTATAATCATTCTTATTAAAAGACACTACGGAGATCTATACAGTTAATTTTAGTCAAGAATTTTTCATAAAAAATTGTCACAAGTTAATTAATAATTATGATAAATATTTTAAATTTCTTATCCTATATATGTAACTTCTTTATTATGAATGTTCTCTTTGTGTTCTATATATTTTAATATTTAATATGTAATATTATATTTATTATGTCAACTATACTCCAACTTATTCATTCTAATTTCATATTTATTATTTAAATCTTTTAAATATTATATTTGCCTTCAATTCCTAATAATTTCAAACCAACCCTTCAACTTAAGAGGACTTAGATTTTTTATAGTTTTTAACTAATATTAAGTTAATCTAATCAGATTTGTCATTAATTTATGTACAGATTTTAGGGTTTAAGATATGCGATATAGTGTCTAGCTAGGATTTAGGTTTTAAAGTTTATAATAAAATTTAAAATTAATTTAATCTTATATCTTAAAATTTTAGAGAGAAAAAGAGAAAGAGACAATAATCTTTGGTCAGATTAGTTTAATTATAATTAAATTTAAATTGTTAAAATTTTGGCATCGCTTATCTAAAAAGATTAATTCAAAATTATTAAAAGATTAAGTGCATGGGTAAATATGATGTTTGAAAATAATTTATTAATTGATAGACCATTTTTTATGATTAATGATGAGATTATAATTAATTTTCAGAAACATAGTGTAACTTATAAAGCAGTTTAAAAATAAAAAAAAAATAAAAAAAACTTATACCGCAGCAGCCTGTAGTTCCAGGTCACCATGATGAGGAAAATCCACAGCTCCTGAGGAAGAAAAGATTTCCACAAAATTATTCCACCATCTTGGACCTGATGAAATTGATCATGATTCCAGGCAAGTCCAATAAACTTTGGACTTATTTCTAATTTACCATATTCAATAATAATAATGACTAACTATGCATTCATAGCTTTTACCTGCAGCCAGATGGGCAAATCTGATCATCTACAGGATTTTGAAGCAATGTAAGTTTCATTAAGCATAAAAATGGAAAATAATAAATAAATTATATATTTTTTTAAAAAATTAAGCTAAGGGGAATAAAATTGTCATTTGATCTCTGGGCTATGAAGAGGTTTTACACATATTATTTTAATTAAAATTGTTACACTATACGGATATTTGAAGAACTGGGAGTCTCCCAAAAACCGGATTGGCCGGGCTTCCATCTTTCCAGCAGGCATCTGAAACTCAGAACTTGCATAATTTTTTAACCAACTCAAAATCACTTCATAACTTTTGGATCAAATTATGAACTAAAGCTTTTGGCTCAAAGTTGATTTTGAGTTGATTCAGATCACTCATATTAAATATGATTCGAATTGGTTCAAAATTTCTTGTATAATTGTTAGCGTAAGAAGAAGGAGTTCCAAGAGATAGCAGTGCGCAGAGAGCTAAGCCTGGTGATTAAGGCTTAGAAGAGAAAGAAAAGTATGCAAAAAAGCACACAGAGATTTAATGTGGTTCAAGAACAGCTTGTTCCCTAAGTCCACCAGGCGAGGTGTAAGCCTTTCACTATAACTCAAAGAAGGGGCTGCTAAGGACAAGTACAGAACTGTGAAAGAAAATAGAAAGAAAAATGAAGTTTTCAGCAAAAGGATTCAGTGCAAAGATCTAGCCCAAAGATCCAGCCCTCCTTGAAGCCTTACTCAAGAGTATTTATAGTTAGCTTTCAATGACAATCTACAGATCATGAGCATGGGACAAACTGGAGCTATCTTGTCAGGAGAATGGCTTTCCCCCTCCAGTGATTTGACTTTAGCTGAGGCAGCGCACTCCAGGTATAAAATGTGTACAGGGTATGACTTCCAGGCCTTTACGGATTGTACGGTTGTCAGTTTGGAGGGGCGCAACAGCTACGCCTTGGTTCACATGTCGGCGCCGATAGTACTGCAAGACCTGATCTTCGGAACCGAAGGTACAATTCTTCTAGAAGGGCAAAGGATGATTGGATTAGCCAATCTGCATGCTCGATGATACTAAACCTCATCGTCGATGATTGGTAAACATAATCAGAGAGCCTCTTAGGGTGACACATGTACAGCTGAGATGCAGTGCTAGCTGGAGCATCGTGTTAACAATAATATAGGAACTTTTGACATATATACTATATATTTATATAAAATGCATTCTTGTGTATGGTAGTTAATTTAAACTATGAATAGAATATGTTTAAAGCTTACTTTCTCTGAGACCAACAATCAAATTCCTTTAAATGGAAAATATGTTTATACTTTTTTAAATTTAAGTCAGCTCGAAATCGACCATAGTTGTAGCGAACTCAGCTAGAATCAATTTGATTCTAATTTTAGTCTGATTTCAAATCATGCCAAGCTCAAAATTTTCAATTTCTAGTCATCTTTAGCTCACTCGAATTCAATCTAACAGTAGCCCTAATCTATAACATTGTACATTTTGGCCCAATAAGTCATGATTTTTTAATGCATGTGCATATAGAATAAGGATGTGTTCTCATATGGAACAAATGTCTCTTTTGTGATTTACTAATTTGAGATTTACTTAAAGGTGTCATATACAATTGACCTTCAGGGCTTAACTTCTTAATTCGTTGAGATTTGCGACAATCACTACTTCCCAAGAGTTAATGCAGTAATGCAATTTTGATGTTAATTACATACATCAACTAATAATTGTAGATATTATATGTTCTAGCTATGAGATTAATGATTTTAAAATGCATCTTGTTCTCAAATAAATTTAATATATATTTTTTGTAAAATTTATCCACATATATGACCTAAATCTTAAGCTTTTTGGTGTGATATTTGGCTAAGTGTTACAGAGCTTGGAATTTTTTGGAAGGCTAATTCTGTTTTCAAAGTAATTAATATATAGTAAATTAAAATTGTTAGTCTAAATTAAATTTTATTTATTTATTTATTTTTTAACAGCTATCCCCAGGATAGCGTATCTTGAGGAGCAGAAGTTGAACCACAAGCAGACCATGGAGCTCGTCGTCTGCCTGGCCGGCGACCCCGAGTACTGGGACTTCGTCTTTAAGGGCATGACCGGCAGACCCGAAGGAACTAAGAGCTTCACAAAACGGCCGCCGTACACCGGCGACAGCCCGGCTGCTTATTCCGCGAAAAAATATTTGATTCAGGCGCCAAATAGTTCATTGCCCAATCAAAGGCCACCACTTGTGGACGGGCCAATCCAAAGTGCACACGTGGCGGGCTTGCGGAACAGTTTGGCGCCAAAACCCAGAGATAATTTTGATAGCGTGAGTGATGTCGACGATGACGAGGGCGATCAAGACGACGATGACGATGGCGATGACCAGTTGGACGTTGACTCACTTAAATTTCGTCATTTCTGCCGATGGCTCTGCCGCATGGCCAGGAAGGTGAAGGCGGAGGATGGCAGGAAGGCGAAGGAGGACGAAGCCGGGTCCAGGCGGTGGTTCGAGTCGCCGCTGATAACCGGCGCGAAGATGGGGCTGCACGAGTTCGTGGAGAAGATTCTGGAGGTCTATCCGCAGTCGGCGAACATCGTCGACTTGGAGGGGAAGAACATACTGCAGGTCGCGATCCAGCTGGGGCAGGAGAAGATACTGGACATGGTGGCGGCGAGGATCTCCGGAAAGAACCCAGTGCTGCCGTCGCGGCTGCTCTACGCGAGGGACGAGAAGGACAACACCATCCTCCACTACGCCGCCGAGAAGACGGTAGAGGAGGAAGAGGCCGATGCGCTGCAGATGCAGCGCGAGCTCCAGTGGTTTGAGGTAAGAAGAAAAGCTCTACCTATCCAGCATTTATGAGTCTCCAGTTGAGCCTGACACGGCTTTAGTTTTAGATCCAATTTAGCGTCAAATTGTTCCGAAATTGAGCGAGCTCGACTCGACTTGCATTTAATTTCGAACTAACTTGAATCTATCGCTAGCATAGAGTCTATCTCAACTCAAAATTGAACATTTCAATTTCGAGTCAAATATATTTTGAGCCGATTATTAATCGAGTCATTTTTTGAGTTGAATCGAACTTACTTACCAATCATATTTTGAATTTAAATATGTATTTAATTATTATGTAGATTAAAATATATTCTTATAAATTCATTTATATATATATAATTTAATGCATTTAAATAAATCATCATTACCTACTTAGATAAATTCATTACTCACAAAAAATTTAATCGTTTGAGTGTAGAGAAATTTCTATCTATCACTCCCAAATAAGTATTTTTTTAAGTGGTATTCTCTAAGTCAAATATTTACAAATGACACCCTTTAAATTCAATATTTACAGATGATGCTCCTAATTTTGAATGTGAATTTAAAGACACAACCCCCACTCTAACCTACTTTAAATGTGAATTTATAAGCAGTACTCCAACTTTAATTTCTGTTTAGGGGTGCTGTCTGTTAATATTAGACTTAGAGGATGCCACATATAAATATTTGACTTAGAAAGTATCGCCTGTTGTTGACGTAGGAATGTACAATGGTCAAGGGTCCACATTCCTACGCCAACAGGTGTTTCTGGGAAGATGTTGGCGTAGGAATGTGGAGATCCCAAGAAACACCAAAGAAAGAGAGTTCCGGGAGACGGCGGCGCGCAAAGGGGGTGAGCCTGTTAACGGAGGCTCAGGGAGAAGATTTAGTCCGAAGCAACCAGAAAAACACACAGAGATTTAAGGTGGTTCAGGGAGGAAATCCCCTACGTCCACCGGTCGGTCAGCGAAGAGGTATCACTAATAAGAAAATGATAGCCTTTAAGGCTGTACAATGCTTTGAGAAGAGTCGAAGAAGAAGAAGAAGAAGAAGAAGAAGAAGTCAGGTGCTCCTCAGCCGGAGTCCTGTTACAGTTGGGAAAATCCTCTTCTTTTCTTGTATCTATGCCGCTCTTGTTCACCCTGTGTCCCCCTGTGCTGGAGGACTGTTCAGCGATATTTGTAGGCGGGGATGGTGCAGCTTCATTCTGGTTTTCCGGAGAAAAGGTGATGGACAGGCTCTGGAACCGCGCCGCTTGCCTGCCACCGGAGAGGCTAGAGTCAGTAAAGAAAGCTTGACCCTTGGATCTTGGTACTATTTCTGGGGATCCGCGTCAGCTGGGGCATGCGGACCCTTGACTTGCGTGTCTGGAAGAAGCATGCTGTATTGGAAACAGTGCAGCTAGAGCATGTTGACAGCGATGCCATAGCTGAGAAACATCATGCCTGATGTAGTTGGGAGAGCTGAAAATATCAATCATGCAGGAGGTTAGAGGTTAGAGGTCCAAACCTCACCTATGAGGGTAGAGGTTAGAGGTCCCAAACCTCGTTCACGAGGGTAGAGATTAGAGGTGCCAAACCTCACCCACGAGGGTAGAGGTTAGAGGTGCCAACCTCACCCACGAGGG
>JAEMOT010004259.1:0-11348 GCA_019297695.1 Apostasia ramifera | reverse complement strand
TTGGGACATCTGATAGAGTTTTAATGTAATAACAGCAATTACATATCTTTTTGACAGTATATCGATCTAATTTAAATGAATAGACAGTTTTAGAGACTGAATTATGGTATATTAATGTATTTGAATTGAATAGTGATATTTTTACATTTATTCATTGCAATAACATCAAATTCAAGCGGAATACAAGAGTTCAGAGTACGATTCGTTACATAATAAGTTATTTTAACTGAATATGAGCAATTATGCGAGTATTCATTTAAATTTTGTTATATTTGAAGAGAATACAAGTAATTTGACTTTGATCTTGTCTATATCAAGGCAATTTAACACAATACTCTATTTAAGCAACTAATATTTGTTATATCGAAGTTTTTTGGCCGAAAACAAGCATTTGGCGAACTATTATGGACATCTGACTGAGTTTTAATATAATTCCGGTAATTACACATCTTTCTAACAGTATATCGATCTATTTTTAGCGAATAGTCACTTTTAGAGACTAATTTATGACATGTCATTGTATTTGAATTGAATAGTAACGTTTTCACTGCTATTCCGTGCATTACGTTGAATTCAAGCGGAATACAAGCATTTAGAAAGTGATTCACAATATAATTAGTTATTTTAACTTGATACTAACAATTATATGAGTATTCAATCACTTTTTATTGTATTTAAAAATAATACAAGCAATTGACTTTGATCTTATCTATATAATGGCATTTTAAAATAATACTCGGATTACATAACTAATACTTGCTATATCGATGTATTTCAGTCGAAAATAGATATTTAGTGATCTACTTGTGACATCCGCTTGCGTTTTAATGTAATACCAACAATTACATATCGTTTTAACTGTATATCGATCTATTTTATGCGAATATGCAGTTTTAGAGATCGATTTTTGATATATCAACATATTTGAATTGAATAGTGATAATTTTGCTTATATTAATTGCATTAACGTTGAATTCAAGTGGAATACAAGCATTTAGAGTACGATTCATTGTATTAATAAGATAGTTTAACTGAATACTAGTAATTATGCTTGTATTAAATTAGTGTTTGCTGTATTTGAATATAAAATAAGTAATTTGACTTTGATCTTGCCTATATTAAGGCATTAAAACAAAATACTCTAATTAAGCAACTAATATTTGTCTTATCGTTGCATTTTAGCCGAAAATAGAAATTTAGTGATCTATAAGGGATGTCTGATTGAGTTTTACCAGCAATTACACATTTTTCGATAGTATATAGATCTATATTAAGCGAATACGTACTTTTAGAGACTAATTTGCCATATATCATTGTATTTGAATTGAATAGTGATGTTTTTACAAGTATTCATTGCATTACATTGATTTCAAGCGGAAAATAAGCATTTATAGTACGATTCAATTCATAATAAACTAATTTAACTGAATGCTAGCAATTACATTTGTATTCCATCACTTTTTTTGGAATTTAAAGAGAATACAAGCAATTTGATGTTGATCTTGTCTATATGGAGGAAGGTTTACATAATACTCTGATTACACAATTAATGTTTGCTATATCGATGTATTTCAGCTGTTAAAAGATAGTTCGTGAGATATTAGGGACATCTAATTGACATTTATTATAATACCAGCAATTAAACATCTTTGTTAAACTATATCAAACTATTATATGCTAATAAGCTCTTCCAGAAACTAATTTATGACATATCTATGAATTTGAATTGAATAGTGACATTTTTACAGCTATTCATTGAATTAATGTTGAAATTCAAACAGAATACTAGCGTTCAGAGTACAATTCATTATATAATATGTTATTTTAACTGAATGCTAGCAATTATATAAGTATTCACACTCATTGTTTATTTTATTTGAAGAGAATATAAGTAATTTGACTTTGATCTTGTCTATATGAAGGCATTTTAACATAATACTCTGATTAAACAACTAATGTTTGCTATGTCGATGTATTTTAGCCAAAACCTGATGTATTTCAGCCGAAAACTGATATTTGGCGACTATTTGGGACATCTGATAGAGTTTTAATGTAATAACAGCAATTACATATCTTTTTGACAGTATATCGATCAAATTTAAACGAATAGATAGTTTTAGAGACTGAATTATGGCATATTAATGTATTTGAATTGAATAGTGATATTTTTACATCTATTCATTGCAATAACATCAAATTCAAGTGGAATACAAGCGTTCAGAGTACGATTCATTACATAATAAGTTATTTTAACTGAATATGAGCAATTATGCGAGTATTCATTTAAATTTTATTATATGTGAAGAGAATACAAGTAATTTGACTTTGATCTTGTCTATATCAAGGCAATTTAACACAATACTCTATTTAAGCAACTAATATTTGATATATCGAAGTTTTTTGGCCGAAAACAAGCATTTGGCGAACTATTATGGACATCTGACTGAGTTTTAAGATAATTCCGGTAATTACACATCTTTCTAACAGTATATCGATCTATTTTTAGCGAATAGTCACTTTTAGAGACTAATTTGTGACATGTCAATGTATTTGAATTGAATAATAATGTTTTCACTGCTATTCCGTGCATTACGTTGAATTCAAGTGGAATACAAGCATTTAGAAAGCGATTCACAATATAATAAGTTATTTTAACTTGATACTAGCAATTATATGAGTATTCAATCACTTTTTGTTGTATTTAAAAATAATACAAGCAATTGTCTTTGATCTTATCTATATGATGGCATTTTAAAATAATACTCTGATTACATAACTAATACTTGCTATATCGATGTATTTCAGTCGAAAATAGATATTTAGTGATCTACTAGTGACATCTGCTTGCGTTTTAATGTAATACCAGCAATTACATATTATTTTAACTATATATCGATCTATTTTAAGCGAATATACAGTTTTAGAGAATTATTTTTGATATATCAACATATTTGAATTGAATAGTGACATTTTTACTTATATTCATTGCATTAATGTTGAATTCAAGTGGAATACAAGCATTTAGAGTACGATTCATTGTATTAATAAGTTAGTTTAACTGAATACTACAATTATTAGTGTATTCAAATAGTGTTTGTTGTATTTGAATAGAAAACAAGTAATTTGACTTTGATCTTGCCTATATCAAGGCATTTTAACAAAATACTCTAATTAAGCAACTAATATTTGCCATATCATGGTATTTTAGCCGAAAATAGATATTTGATGATCTATTAGGGTTGTCTGATTGAGTTTTATGTAATACCGGTAATTACACATTTTTCGATAGTATATTGATCTATTTTAAGCGAATAAGTGCTTTTAGAGACTGGTTTGCCACATATCGTTGTATTTGAATTGAATAGTGATATTTTTACAACTATTCATTGCATTACGTTGATTTCAAGCAGAAAACAAGCATTTATAGTATGATTCAATTCATAATAAATTAATTTAGCTAAATGCTAGCAATTACACTTGTATTCCATAACTTAATTCTGAATTTAAAGAGAATACAAGCAATTTGATATTGATCTTGTCTATATGAAGGAAGGTTTATATAATATTCTGATTACACAACTAATGTTTGCTATATCGATGTATTTCAGTCATAAAAAGATAGTTCATGAGATATTAGGGACATTTAATTGAGATTTTTTGTAATACCAATAATTATACATCTTTGTTAAAGTATTCAAACTATTTTAAGCTAATAGGCACTTCTAGAAACTAATTTATGACATATCTATGCATTTGAAATGAATAGTGATATTTTTACAGCTATTCATTGGATTAACATTGAAATTCAAACGGAATACAAGCGTTTAGAGTACGATTTATTATATAATAAATTATTTTAACTGAATGCTAGTAATTATATAAGTATTCACTTATTGTTTATTGTATTTAAAAAGAATACAAATAATTTGACTTTAATATTGTCTATATGAAGGCATTTTAACATAATACTCTGATTAAACAACTAATGTTTGCTATATCGATGTATTTCAGCCAAAAATTAATATTTGGCGATCTATTTGGGACATCTGATTGAGTTTTAATGTAATAACAGCAATTACACATCTTTTTGACACTATATCAATCAAGTTTAAACGAACAGACAGTTTTAAAGACTGATTTATGACATATTAATGTATTTGAATTGAATAGTAATATTTTTATATCTATTCATTGCAATAACGTAAAATTAAAGCGGAATACAAGTGTTCAGAGTACGATTCGTTACATAATAAGTTATTTTAATTGAATATGAGCAATTATGCGAGTATTCATTTAATTTTTATTGTATTTGAAGAGAATACAAGTAATTTGATTTTGATCTTATCTATATCAAGGCTATTTAACACAATACTCTGTTTAAGCAACTAATATTTATTATATCGAAGTATTTTAGCCGAAAACATGCATTTGGTGAACAATTATGCACATCTGATTGAGTTTTAAAATACTATCGATAATTACACATTTTTTTAACAGTATATTGATCTATTTTTTGCGAATAGTTATTTTTAGAGACTAATTTATGACATGTCAATATATTTGAATTGAATAGTAATGTTTTACTGTTATTCCTTGAATTACATTGAATTCAAGCGGAATACAAGCATTTAGAAAGCGATTCACAATATAATGAGTTATTTTAACTTGATACTAGTAGTTATATGAGTATTCAATCACTTTTTGTTGTATTTTAAGATAATACAAGCAATTTGACTTTGATCTTATCTATATGAAGGCATATAAAAATAGGGGCATTTACATGCATGCCACACAAACTTTTTAATATTACACCACACACATTTTTTTTACAAAAGTTACACTATAGATTGTGAAGAAAATGTTTGTGGTGTAATACATGAAGATTTATGTGGCATATGGGTAATTATCCCTTTAAAATAATACTCTGATTACACAACTAATACTTATTATATCGATATATTTTAGTCAAAAATAGATATTTAGTGATCTACTAGTGACATCTACTTGCGTTTTAATATAATACCAGCAATTACATATCATTTTAACAGTACATCGATCTATTTTAAGCAAATATGCACTTTTAGAGATCAATTTATGATATATCAATATATTTGAATTGAATAGTGACATTTTTACTTATATTCATTGCATTAACGTTGAATTCAAGTGAAATACAAGCATTTAAAGTATAATTTATTGTATTAATAAGTTAGTTTAACTGAATACTTGTAATTATGCGTGTATTCAATTAGTGTTTGCTGTATTTGAAAAAAATACAAGTAATTTGTCTTTGATCTTGGCAATATCATGGCATTTTAACATAATACTCTGATTAAGCAACTAATATTTGTCATATCATTGTATTTTAGGCGAAAACAGATATTTGATGATTTATTAGGGTTGTCTGATTGAGTTTTATGTAGTACCGATAATTACATATTTTTTGATAGTATATCGATCTATTTTAAGCGAATAGGCGCTTTTAGAGACTGTTTTGCCACATATCATTGTATTTGAATTGAATAGTGACGTTTGTACAACTATTCATTGCATTACGTTGATTTCAAGCAGAAAACAAGCATTTATAGCACGATTCAATTCATAATAAATTAATTTAGCTGAATGCTACCAATTACAATTGTATTCCATCACTTTTTGTTGAATTTAAAGAGAATATAAGCAATTTAATATTGATCTTATCTATATGAAGGAAGGTTTACATAATACTCTGATTACACAACTAATGTTTGCTATATCGATGTATGTCAGCTGAAAAAAGATAGTTCGTGTGATATTAGGGACATCTAATTGAGATTTATTATAATACCAGCAATTATACATCTTTTCTAAAGTATATCAAACTATTTTAAGCTAATAGACACTTCTAGAAACTAATTTATGACATCTATACATTTTAATTGAATAGTGATATTTTTACAGCGATTCATTGGACTAACGTTAAAATTCAAATGGAATTCCAGCATTCAAAGTACGATTCATTATATAATAAATTATTTTAATTGAATACTAGCAATTATATACGTATTCACTTATTGTTTATTGTGTTCGAAGAGAATACAAATAATTTGACTTTGATCTTGTCTATATGAAGGCATTAATATGACTTTTATTATGTTTCTCGTGCTATTGTAAAAAGGGAAAACAATGGATGTCAATGGGTTTGATTATTTCTGTGATTTGATAGTTAATAATAATAAATGAATTAATTAATAATAATCAACGTATTATGTCTAAAACTCAATCAGACAATCCTAATAGATCATCAAATATCTGTTTTCAGCTAAAATATAATGATATGACAAATATTAGTTGCTTAATCAGAGTATTATGTTAAAATACCATGATATAGGCAAGATCAAAGAAAAATTACTTATATTTTCTTCAAATACAGCAAACACTAATTGAATACACGCATAATTGCTAGTATCAAAATCTCTACAAGTTCGTATTCCGCTTGAATTTGACGTTATGGTTTAGGGTTTAGGGTTTTTTTTTATAATAAAGGGGAGATATTATTCATCGGGCCTCCATCCCGCCATAAGGCAAATATTTTTCGGCCAAGGCCAATACATAATAAGATTTGGGGCCAAAGCCCATTACATGATAAAGCATAACATTAGGGCCAAAGGCCCAATACATGAAAAAGCTAGAGGCCTAAGGCCCAACTCAAGCAAAAGGTCTTCTAAGACCCAAAGGCCAATCCATTAACTGGGCCCACGGCCCAACAACAGCTTTGAAAAGAAATGGGCCGAAGCCCGCAGCCAAAGAGGTGGGTTTTAACTGGGCCTAAGCCCAAAGCAAGTGAGGAATTTCAGAGCCCATGAAGGGCCAAGCAAGAGAGTCTAAATGGGCCAAGCCCATTTATGGAAGTTGAAGCCCATCCAGTAGGCCCAAGCAGAGAGCCCACTGGATGAAAGGGAGGGGTTTTTCATGGGCCAAGGCCCAAAGCAAGCGAAGGAGATTTAGTGGGCCAAAGCCCAAAGCTTGGGAAAGTCTTAAAATGGGCCGAGGCCCAAAACAAGTGGTAAGGCTTAAAAGGGTGGGCTGTAAAGCCCAAAGAAAATGGTTCCATAACAAGATGGACCTGGAAACTGGGCTGAAGGTAGCAGGCTCAAAGGATGGCAAGGTTTTCAGGAAGATGGGCCTCAGAAGGCCCAAAGAGGGTGGGCTGGGAAGGGAAAAAAAATAAATTGAAAATTACTCTCTCTTCGGCCTTCCCCTCCTACTGCTGCATCTCCTTGAGGATCCCCCACCTTTTGATGTTGGGTCTTTACCTTACTTCCCCTCTTTCCTCCTCCATTCCTTGGGTTGGGCCTTGTGGTGGGCTGATTTCTGGGTTTAGCCGGGCTTCTGCTTCCCAGTTCGGGCTCAAGTATGGTGATGGGCTGCTTGCATGGCTGGGCCGGGCTTTGTCTGCGGGCCAGCTCCACTTTATTGCTTCATAGTTGGGCTTTTATAGCTCCGGCCTGGGCCGTTTGCTTGGGCCCGAAGAATACTGTGTGGTGGGCTGGGCCTTAGTTTAAGCTACTTGGACTTTCAGAATGGGCTGCACTATAACAGTGGGCCTTTTAAATTGCTTCATTTAATTGGCCTGGCTGGGCTGGGCATCCTATTTCAGATTGGGCCTTTCTTTGTAAGCCCATTTCCTCATTTCCACCTAAGCACTTTTCTATTGGGCCTTGGGCCTTTCATTTCTGTTTTAAGGTCTCAAGCTTTGGCCCATCCTTGGGCCCATATAGTTAATTTTTTCTTAGCTTGTAATGGGCCTTGGCCCTTATGGTGATTACTTATCATGTATTGGGCTTCAGTCCTAAAATCTTTCATGTATTGGCTTTGGCCAAACTTGTTTGCCTCTATGGCGGGTAGCCCGATGAATAATATCTCCCCTTCAATTATATTTAAAAAAAAAAAATCCTAAACCCTAAATCAAAAATCAAAGTTTAGGGAGAGCTTCTCTCTCTAGAATTTTTGGGAGACTTTGGCTGCCGGCAGCTCCGTTGGGGCTGCCGGCGGCGAAAGAGGCCGGAATCGTGGTGGCCTGCTCCTCCCTCCCCCTCCTCCCCGGCTCTGTTCGGCGTCGCCGTGGTCAGTTCTTGGAGTGCAGCAGGTAAGGCTCCTCTCATTCCCGCTAGCTGTACGGCGAAGTTTGGCGACGGCTTCTCTCTACAAGAGCGGAGAAGGAGGGCAGCGTTAGTGGCGGCCAGATCCGTTGCGTCGCTCGGAGTCTTCTACGCCAGCAGCGTTGGCGGAGACTCGTTTGGCGGCCTCTCGCAGGCGGCTCCCGACTGCAGGTTTTGACTAGCTTCCGGCCGGTGTCAGGGATGGCTGGCGCTAGCGCTCGCTGGAGGGCTTCATCGTCAGTGACGGAGAGATTGAGGAGCTGCCCCCCGTCATTTCGGGCTGAAGGCTCCTCACCGCTAGTTTCTGGCAACGTTTTGTTGACTGAGGCCGCCGGCCTCCGACCGGCATCCCTCTCTGATTATGTTGGCGGCGTCCTCGCCGCCAAAGATGGCGCAGAGCCGGCGGCCTCCGTTGCTCCGCGTCAAAAGCGCGTCCCCAACAGTAGGGGCGGGATCGCGGCCGGAAGCGTCTTCGTCACCGACAGCGCCTGTGTTGATTCAAGTGCGCTGGGCCCCACCCTTTCCCGCCCAGCCAGCCTTTTTTCGTTTTCGGCTGGACCCGCTGGCGCCAGCTCAGCTTCCCCCTCCCAAGCGGACCCGTTGGCGCCAGCTTAGC
The DNA here is from genome assembly GCA_019297695.1 of Apostasia ramifera. Classification (NCBI taxonomy): domain Eukaryota; kingdom Viridiplantae; phylum Streptophyta; class Magnoliopsida; order Asparagales; family Orchidaceae; genus Apostasia; species Apostasia ramifera. The sequence continues at coordinate 2,591 of JAEMOT010004259.1, read as the reverse complement.
TGCGCCCCCTCCAGGTGGTCCTTGAAGTGGGCCAGCTGAGGCAGCCTGCTGTCCCTCCTCCAAATGGGCCCTACAGTGGGCCAATTGAGGGGAGTGGGCCAATTGGGCCTTTGTGCGGGTCTTCCCGCAAGGCTACATTTGCCTCCATTGTAAAGGATCCAGTCAGACAGCAAGGTATCATCCCTCTCCTGCAATTGGATAATGAGGTAGCTAAGGCATATGAATTGGTGAATGGTTTGCCTACTTTTAATTTTTCAAAAGAAGAACTTATTACCATGTTGGGCCCACTGAAATTCTCAGTCGTTGGGCTTTTTCTGAAAGGGAGACCAAGCTTGAAGGAGATTCGGAATAGTTTCAAGTCCTTGGATTTAGATGGGGATCACCAAGTCAGTTTGCTAGATTCCAAACATATTTTGGTTAGATTTGCTTATCAACAAGACCTTGAACGGGTTAGACAGATTAGCATTTTTGGGATTGGAAAGTTCCCGGTTAAGTTTTGGAAATGGGAGATTGGCTTTCGATCGGATCAAGAACCACCTATTATTCCTGTTTGGATATCCTTCCCCGGCCTGCCAATTGAATTTTGGGGAGGATTAAAGTCCTTTGCCTCGATCTTCGGACAACCCCTACACCTAGACAAAGCTACAACCCATTTTAATAGACCTTCTATGGCCAGCATTCTTGTAGACTTAGATACCAGAAAAAACTATCCTGATGAGATTTTCATTTCTGCGGGAGAACACACTGGGTTTCGGCAACCTGTAGTTATTGAACAACATCCTTTCTACTGCACTCGTTGCTACAAGCTTGGTCATTCTCTCCAAACGTGCTATTTTAAACACCCAAAACTCAGACCCCGCAAAGCTCCTATTGTCAACCCTTGTAAGCCCTTATTGTCCCATGATCCTCTCGTAGTTCAAGACATTGAGCCTCCTCTTTTTGCCCCACCTCCTCCCTTGGGCCTTCAAAAGACCCATGAAAACCTTGAAGCCATCCATTCTTCTAAGGCCTTATTGGGCCCCCTACCAAAACTTGTTAGTAGGCCTAACCAAGAATCCTTTCCTTTATGCCTTGTTGTGGCCCAAGAAAAAGCCAATCTTGAAATCCGTTCTCCTTCTCCTTGTGATGGCCCATCATCTCATCCACTAGATGGGCCTTACCCCGATGAAGTGAAAAGCCCAGTTCCTTCACCTTGCAATTCCCCTCCTCCAAACCCTTCCACCCCCTCATCCTCTTTTAGCCCACCACCCCCTTCAATAACCTTTGGGCCTCCACAAGAAGCCCCTCCATGCCTTTCCATTAGCCCTCCACCCCCTTTGGTTGGAAAACCCACCTTGGAGGATGACCAACCTTGGGTGAAGGTGCATTCTAAAAAAGATAAGCTGAAGGGGAAAGCTTAAGCCCAAGGCTCCTCATCATGCCCAACTTGCACTACTAAGGAGATCCCCTCCCGAGTACTCTCATCTCCTCTCCTCCCCCCCTCCCCTCTTTCTCTTGTCCGTGCCACTTTGATCCTTAAGCAGTCAGAAGAGGTTAACCCGTTTAAAAGATCTTGTTTCGGTCAACTTATTTTGACCAACATTCTTGATGGGAAACCTTATGGTGACTGGGCTTTCCGGCATAAAGGGTGTAACTCTCCTAAGTGCTCTTGCTTCAGAGAGAATGACAATTTTCTTAAGGAAATGGAATATGGTAATATTTTTAACCTAGGGTTGATGCATGATTCGGGCATTCACCCTCATATTCGTCTCTCTCTTGTTGACCCTAGGAGAGTGGGATCGAGTTATAATCTCAGAAGCAGGGGCAGAGGATGGGAAAAAGGTTCCTGATGAGGAGAGGGGGAAAAGGAGAAAAAAAAAATCAAGACATTGAGCCTCCTCTTTTAGCCCCACCTCCTCCCTTGGGCCTTCAAAAGACCCATGAAAACCTTGAAGCCATCCATTCTTCTAAGGCCTTATTGGGGGTGGAAGGGGTTGGAGGAGGAGAGGCAAAAAGACGAGGCTCAATGTCTTGAACTACGAGAGGATCATGGGGGTGGTGGGCTAAAAGAGGATGAGGGGGTGGAAGGGGTTGGAGGAGGAGAGGCAAAAAGACGAGGCTCAATGTCTTGAACTACGAGAGGATCATGGGGGTGGCGGGCTAAAAGAGGGTGAGGGGGGGGAAGGGATTGGAGGAGGGGAATTGCAAGGTGAAGGAACCGGGCTTTTCACTTCATCGGGGTAAGACATTGAGCCTCCTCTTTTTGCCCCACCTCCTCCCTTGGGCCTTCAAAAGACCCATGAAAACCTTGAAGCCATCCATTCTTCTAAGGCCTTATTGGGGGTGGAAGGGTTTGGAGGAGGTGGGGCAAAAAGAGGAGGCTCAATGTCTTACCCCGATGAAGTGAAAACTAGGGTTTAGGGTTTAGGGTTTAGGGTTTAGGGTTTAGGGTTTAGGGTTTAGGGTTTAGGGTTTAGATGGGCCTTACCCCGATGAAGGGTTTAGGGTAAGGCCTAAACCCTAAACCCTAGTTTTCACACGGTGGCGGGCGGGGGTTTAGGGTTTAGGGTTTAGGGTTTAGGGTTTAGGGTTTAGGGTTTAGGGTTTAGGGT
>JAEMOT010004244.1:16911-42403 GCA_019297695.1 Apostasia ramifera | reverse complement strand
TCTTCCGGAACTCTCTTTCTTTGGTGTTTCTTGGGATCCCCACATTCCTACGTCAACAATATTAAACATACGTACAATGTATAATATTTGACTTTTAGAAAATATAAATTAAATCGAGTTTAATCTGAGAATTTGGGTTATATTATAAGTCAAACCTAATTTTATCAAATTACAAGTTATTATGGCAAAAAAAATATATTTATGAATATAAATTTGAACATAATTTGATTAAAATATCAATTCTTTGAGTCCGTCAAAATCTCACTCATGCTTCTGAATTTTGATGTTTTAATTAATTAATTATTTTTTGAATAAGTTTTATTATTATTTTTTGATTTTTTTTTAAAAGTTTTTTGAAAATTATTGGCCATGAATAACAAGCTGTGTACCGCAGCAGATGAGATGAAATTTTCCCAGGGAGATGTCAGACAATGGCGTGCGCCTTCACATTCGTGCACCAGTGGATTTCCCTCCATCAATCCCCGTCCCTCTCGCTGTGCCCCCGCCACCGCTTCTCTCGAATCTCTCCCTCAAGCCCGGCGAGCGGCGGTGCCTTATCTCATCGCCGAACTCGGGCTGCCACCGGCGTCTGCTGCCGACGTTACGGCCGTAGCTCGGGGGCGGGCGAGGACACCATTTGTTTCGAGCGGGCTGTCTCCCTGTTCAACAGCGGCGAATACTATCGGCGCCACGACTGTCTTGAGGAGCTCTGGTACGAAGCGGAGGAGCCGATCCGCACCATTCTTCACGGAATCATTCAATGCGCCGTCGGCTTCCATCACCTCTTCAACCAGGTGATGTTAATGTGAAAGTCTATGTACGCATTAGGGTTTTGATTTGGGGGAATTAGGGTTTCCTGATGGTGACACCAGATATTCAGAACCATCGAGGAGCGATGATGGAATTGGGAGCAGGCCTGTGTAAGCTGAGGAAAGTTGGATTTGCCGGCGGGCCATTCCTCAGATTCGAGCAAGAGATGTCTGCAGCTTTGGAATTCGTTTATCAAACTCAGAAGGAACTTGCTGCCTGTAAGTTCTAAAATAAATTTTCTTTGATTAATGGTAAATTCGGGTACTAAGGGCCCGTTTAGTTCTTATACCTGTTTAGCTTTGTACTCAGTTTTTAGACATAAAGATTTTATTTTTGTATCAAAGTATGAAAATACATATTTGTACACAAATATATTAAAGGATAAAATACTAGAAAAATTTACACAAAATATATATATATGTACATATTAATACATAAGTAAAAATATTAAATTATATAAATATAGATGGCAAGTGAGACAATGACAAATATAGATTGTAAATACGATTAAAATATATTATGACCTGCAACTAATATTATATTTAAGTACGATTTTGACTGATAGAGTACTACAACCGAAATCGTATTTGAATATGATTTTGGCTGCCGAATCATATTTGAATAAAATTTTGACGTTGTATGCAGCTGCAACTATCGAAATTGTTTTTAAATATAATCATGCCATCATATACACTATATAGCTCTCTAAATCATATTCTAGAAATAGTATTCGAATATGATCTTAGTTATAGATTTAGTAATTCAATAATATTGAATATGTGAATTATATTTAATCGAACTAGAGTATATTATATAATTTTAACTATTTTTTGACTCATCAAATGAACACAAAATTAGATGAAATTTTGAGGCATCAACATTGGAGTCCCTGAATTTTAATAAATTATTAAATGAGTCTTTTTTTACCATTTTACTCCTATCATTCCCTCTCTATCCTCTCTCCTCTGAGTTTTAATAAATTTAATTTTTATCTTTGTCGTTTTACCCCTGAGTTTTTTTAGGACAAAGCTCCCCATTCTCTCTCTCCTTCCGATTCTGCGCATGCGCTCAGGCCGCGCGGCTGCTGGCGGATACACCGCGCGGCAGCCGGACCGCCGGCCGCCGCGCGTGGCCCTCGCGCGCGCCGGATTGGGAGGAGAGAGAGAATGACAGAGGTAAAATGATAATTTTAAAAAATTTAATAATAATAAAAAAAAAGATCTATTTGATTTTTAAGCAAAAAAAAATAACTTTTTTTTGTTTGTTTAGTAAGGGATAAAAAAGTAATTTAATTGAACTTTTAATTATTCTTGCAATATGTGCATAAGATAAAATATAGTAAATTATTTATATTAAAAAATTATTAAAATATAAATAAAATAATTATTTAATATTAAAATAAATTTAATATTTTAATTATAGCTAAAATTAATCATAAATTTTATCCTGTAACTAAAAAGGCTTAATTAGTTTAAAAATTTCAAGGTACTTAACGCTGAAAGACAAGTGGAATGATTTTTGTATTCAAGTAATTTAAATTTAAATTTAAATTTAAATTTATGCAGCTTAAACATGATTCAAACGGTGTTTTAATTAGTTTCAAGGCAGTTATATTAGTTGAAACTTGAAAGCGAGAAGTTGACGTTTTTTTGAAATGATGTTGGTATAATTGAAAAGAAATGATTGAAATTAACACAATTTGGGCCAATTTTTTAAAACTTTGAATATAAGTTTTTTTTTTTTTTTTTTTTTTGGATAATTACTTATATGCCACACAATTTAATTTTATTTATACATTATCCATTCATTCTTAATTAATTACACTATGCACACTCAAAACATTATAAAATTTTACATACACACATTTTAACTTATTTTTATTATAATGAGTAATTATAATTTTTCAATAATTTAACTATAATTAGATTACAAAAAATCTGAGTTATTCATCATATTATTTTAAGGATATTTAAATATATTTTGAGTGAAAATCCTAAAACCTTAATGTTTAGGTGGCGGCAAAGGAAGGAGACATCCCCGACGTGAATTGATTTTAGGATAAATCAGCGCTTTAGTGTAGTATTGAGGAAGAGAAAAATATATATCATTAAGAGTAAAAATATAATTTTAATAATTTACTAACAAAATATTTTTTTCAAATAGATTTTGATTAAATTTTAACTCAAATGTGTGCATGTAAGATTTTGTAATATTTTGAGTGTGCATAGCGTAATTAACTAAGAATGTATGAGTAAGACATAAATAAAACTAAATTGTGTGGCATGTAGGTAATTTTTTTTTTTTAATAAATATAAGTTTAAATTGAAAGAATCATCTATGATTCATATTCAACTCGAAATAATTATGAGTTATTCGAACAATATAGGTCCACTCATTTTTTAAGTGAAATAAAATAATTTTTTATAAAATTTGTATAAAATATAATAAAAAATAATTTGAGTTGACTGATAAGTTTAGGTCCACTCAATTTTTTAGCTCAACTCATTTAAATTTGATTTGAATTTAATATAATTATTAAGTTAGTCAAATATTAAAAGTTAGTTTTCAACTCGTTTCATAAATTACTCAATCCAACCCATTAACCTATTTATGATAATTTTTTAAGATACTCTATTTATGATAATTTTAAATATAAAACTTCAGTGAATTCAATATTTTGTACAAATAATTAATATCATTATAAAGTTTAATTAGAGAAAAAATTAAATTAAATTATCTTGATAAATATCTGATAATTAATTAAATGAGTTAGACCAACTAACTCATATACGAGTCTCTTAGATTATAGTTAGGTTGTCCTATCTAAGATCTAAACCTGTATAAAATTAATCATACTTGAGCAGTTTAAGTTAACTAGCGTTTCACTTAGATTCATAATATGATTTTATTAATTTTTTTTTATAAGAACGACCTTATTAAAAATTACTATCATTAATTGAGGTCATTTTTGAGTTGCATTAAAAAATAATATATTACTATTCTTCTCCTTAACCAAATATTATTATAAAATATTACTTAAATCTCAAAATGTAAATCAAATTTTGCTAAAAAAATATGTTAATCAAAGTAATTTTGCATGTCATATAATTTTTAATTAATTTGTTTTTTTAAAAATGTGTTTTAAAAATCAGAACTTTTACAGCTATTTTCAAAGCCCTAGGTTGGCTTTTGGTGGACTGCCTGGGTATTATTATTGATCCTGTGCCGATTCACACACCCCTCATCGGTGTACCGGCAAAAACCCTAACTTCATGGCGAAGAGAAAGGCCGTCTCGTATGCCATCCGCGAAGAGGAAGAAGAGGAGGAAGAACAAGAGGAGGAGGAAGAAGAGGACGAGGAAGAAGACGAAGAGGAAGTGGAAGAGGAAGTGGAAGAGGAGGAGGAGGAGGAAGAAGAAGAGCAGCAAGATGATGATTCTTCTGAAAGTGCGGAGGAAGAAAATCCAGAAGGAGAAAAAGGCGGTTTGAATAGAGAAGTCGAGGACGAGGACTTTTCAAGCAAAGAATGTATCCGTAAGATCCTCGAACCCTTTGGCAAGGACCAATTAATCGAAATCCTCAAGGAGGCCGCCCTGAAGCACCCCCCTCTCCTGTCACGCATAACCAGCTCAGCGGAGGCCGATTCCATTCACCGCAATCTCTTCGTTTTTGGGCTAGGTTGGGACGTCACCGCTGAAACCCTTACCGCCGTCTTCTCCCCGTACGGCGAGCTTGAGGATTGCAAGGTCGTCGCTGACCGCACCACCGGTCGTTGCAAAGGCTACGGATTCGTGCTCTTCCGCTCCCGCGCTGCTGCGGAGCGCGCTCTCAAGGCGCCTCAAAAGAAGATCGGCGGCCGCACCACCACCTGCCAGCTTGCCTCCTTCGGCAACCAATCGGCCGGTGGGAAAGTTTCTACGGAGGCTGCCGGCCGGAAGATATTCGTAAGTAATATCGGTAGCAATGTCGATCCCGAACGCCTCCTTGCCTTCTTCTCCAAGTTTGGGGAAATCGAGGAGGGGCCGCTTGGCTACGACCCCACCACTGGGATGCTCCGAGGATTTGCTATTTTTGTCTATAAGACTGCAGAAGGTTGCAGGAAGGCTTTGCAGGAGCCAAAAAAATATTTTGAGGGTTGCGAGCTGCAGTGCCGCAGGGCATTTGAAGGAGGTAACAAGAATATTGGTCATCAAACAACCCCTGTGATGGGCTCTGAGACTGCTCCCGCTGTTCTACAGCCGAATGATCTTGCTTTGTCTTATGCTTCTGCGGCGGCTATGATGGGGCAGAACTTAAGCGCAGGGACTACACCATTAATGGGGCAGCATGCGGGGATTGGGCTGCTTAATCCGGCGGCAGGGGTTTCTCCAACGTTAACTAGGGTTGGTACCGGCACTGTGACACCGGCTAATGTAGTTGGATCAACAGTTAGGGGATCAGGTGTGGGAATCAACAGTGTAAGTCCAAGTATCATCGGGAGTTACGGGTCTTTCGCTGCTTTGCAAGGATTGGGAGCCTATCAGAATACACAATCTACAATGACAAGGTCTCAATCAGGAGTTAGTTCTTTAGGAGGAACAGGTTTACCACCTTATTTTGGGCAATAAGGTATGCATTCCTTTATCTTTTATTTTTAAAGAATGGATTTATTTTTTATGGGTAGTCATATATTTGTTGGCTATATAGTAGATTCTTAGTTGCGAATTGCTTGTTTTAATTCTTATATAAAATTTAGCTTACAGGGTAACTAGACATGGCAGGATAAAAGTAGCCTTAGTTTAGTTTTATTTTATGGTAGATATATCACTATGTCTGTTATTGTTTTATAAATTTGACAAGTGCATTGTTCTCAGAATTCTGCTCAAATACTCAAAAGTGGTTGGTTCTCTGATATAACTACCGTTATTCATTTGACCTATGGGTTCCTATTTTATTAGTGACTTCAATTGCCGACTGTACATTGTGAGAAACATCTTTTTCCAATTTTTATAATCTTATTAGACACGTGTTTGTGTTTCATAGTGAAATCATCAGATTCATTTTCTGAAGAAATCCTTTCCCATTTGCCTATTTGAATATTTTTTGTTTAAATTTGATTCATGAAACCTTTTTCTATAACTTTCTTTTCCTAATTTTGTTGGTATTTAATTTAGCTACTTGGCCCTGTTTAACTGAAGGGAAAGGTTCTATTGATAGTTGCAACGGAAAATAGTCTTATGGTCTCCCACATTTACCAACAATAACCTTTTTGTTACTCATGTGTTGTGATTTTACCGACCATGACTTCCTATTTGTCAGTCTCTAAAAATCTGAGAGATATAGATATATATTGTGATTATTTTATCTGTCAAAAGTTACCCTTGATCCTTGAGTGCCTAAAAGCATTATAGTTATTGGTAGACTATTATCTGTCAGAAGTTACCCTCTGATGTCTTTTTCACTTTCAATTCTATAAAATTGCACACATTGATGGAATTGTAAATAGTAGTGTTGATTGTATAGCACATTTGGCATCTGTAGGAGATTTTGTCTAAGAGAGGAGAATGCCCCTTCTAGTGATTTCTGCAGCCTTCTCTTGAAGGATATGACATGATGTATTTTGTATTTTAAATTTTAAACAAACAGACCAAGACCACTCTTTCCCAAAAAAAAAGCATTATAGTTATGGAAAATGCTAGACTACAAGGTGGCATTTCGAAGCATAGGGAGTCATAGTGCAATTATTGGTGAAATCAAACAGTAATTCTGTTGTCAACTTTTGTAGATTGCACTAGATAATGCTTAATGATACGTTGTAGAATATGCAAAACATAAAAATTCCCTGGTTTCCCCCTGTGTATTTCCTTTATTTCCATTCCTAATTTTTTGTTTTTCTGCCTCCTTTGTGGCTCATGACAGCGAGTTTCAAGTACATTTCTACCATCAAGGCTATTTTTTCTACTTTTATGCCATGATTGCCATTTCAGTGTAATCTCTTTCTTCAACTTAGCTGTCTCAGCAACCTTTATTTGTCGGGATTTGGATGGAGGAGAAACCAAAGTAGAAGTCTTGTTTTCAAGCACAACTTCCTCCTGGAAAGGCAGAGTGGAAGAGGATGAGGAAGTTTAGGGCCATAGTTGCCATGGATATAGGCAGCTATTTCCAAAGTTATGTCACTTAACCTGTGCAGAATAGATATAATGTGTGTATGCATATAAACAAGCATTGCTAACTTGAGTCAAATGGGAGGCAAAATACTAAAAGAAGGTTAAAACACAAATGCTTAGTAGAAAGTGTTGCTTTTTGAACTTTTTTCAATGAATATGATGTTTAAAAGTGGATGCTATGGTTTATTGGAGTCTTTCTCTATATTTTAGTTTCTGGTTCTTTTTGAAATTGGGACAGCTGAAGAGAAGCCATATAAGAATTTTAATGTAGTACCAATGCCGGAAGTGCAATGGTTGCCTGTTTAAATGATTAGGTACAGGTATGAGTATCAATTATGCACCTTATTGAGTTAACCATTTAGCTTGAAAACGTTAATTTTCTTGCTGATAAGGGAAAAGTTTGTGTGCAAAAATATAGGTTCTGAACAGAGAATGGACTGGTTTCTAGTGTTATATGTAGTGAAGGCCTTCCTTTAGATGTACCGTGAATGGAATCTACACTGATGTACTTATTNTCCCCCCCCCAAAAAAAAAAAAAAAACTCTCTGTCTAGGATTTTTGTAGGATGTCAGATTGAGTAGGTTATTGAGGCATGCTTATGAAAGCAGCATTGATGTTGCGCAGAGATCAGGAGACAGAGAATGGGAGTTGGTTGTGTAGAGGAGATTGACACTTGGTTGAGTGGCAAGGCCAGCATTGAGTGTCTTTATTCTTCAGTTTTAAACTTGTTGTCTTATTCATGTTAATTTTAGACCACGTGGAGCAACTCTTCACTTGAGTTCTCTCTTTTTCTGTTGCCTACACTGGTATGATTAATGCTGACACTAATTTCTGAGAATGGTAAGGATGCCAGAATGAACTGCCAATTAAGAGAGCAACCATGCCAGTGTTTGATTTTGTGGCTTTCTTTTATTGAAATTTTCAATATGATATTAAATTGTGCTGATGATTGATATGATCTTTGCCAAAACATTCTATAAGTGAGAACATTTTAGTGTGTATATTTTTTCTTTCTGTTTCAAACAAAAAGCTTTATATCTCCCTTTTAGACTTTGGTTTATGTAATTATGTGTAAACAGTGAGAAAACAACTTTGCTTATTATTGATATCATTGTAAAAGAAGAATTCTTACTATATTATGAAAAGTTATATATCCCTTAAATAACTGAGAAACTGCATGAAAATTTCTGTTTCTACTCTAGTTCATCGACCGCATATTTGTCTGATACTTCTGTTATTGAGAATGCTAGCTTTCTGCGCTTTTAGTTTAGTTCCCTATTTTGTCGTAGTTTATTTGCAAGGTGGTATTTGTTTACATGTAAGTTTTCTTTCATGGGCACCATGCTTATAAACATGCTTAGAACTGGCCTTTTGACATACAATCTAACATTAGTATTATTTGTAATATGGTTTTTTTGTTGCTCATTCTTTCACATATGATGCCTAACTGTGTACTTTGGCAATCACGTATTGATTTATATACTGAATTTTCCCAGAGTTTTCTGTTGTGTAGTTTCAAGCAACCAAATACTAGCCATTGAGGGAAGGGTCCTTATAATATTAAGAGCGAATTGCATTTCCTTTGAATAACTGAGAAACTCGGATATTTCTGTTTTATGCAAGCTCATCAACCTAATATTTATGTGATACTTGTGTTAGTGATCTAGTTTTTGGTGCTTTTAATTTTGTTTCTTTTCTTGGCAATTTTAATTGCAAGATGGTTTTTTTTTAAATTAAGTTTTTTTTTTTATCTTGGGAACCGTTCTATAGATGTAATTGAATCGGGATTACTATTTGATGTACAGCCTGAGGTTGGAATTATTTGGTATATGTTTATTATATTATTCCTTCTCTTCATTTACATATTATTTCTAGCCGTAGATTGTGGTGACCAAGTATCAAATTATTTACTAATGTTTGTCAGAGTTTCTATTAGGCAATTTCAAACAATTGCTATCTATAAAGGGTTCTAGAACATCAGTTTCGTTGCTATTTGGTATTAATTTAAGCCTGCTGTATGAATTTTGTGTACTGTATTCATTATAGCATATCGTTTGTTAACATAATTTTTTTCTTCTTTTCCTTTTCTTTTTTAATTCCTATCAATTTTGTAAACTTTTCTCACACCTCGCATAATCATAATCTGCTATCCTTCGATTAATTCATTGCTATCACTTGCTATTTTACATTTGTGTGATGAAAGAAAATATTTTGTTTAATTTTATATTTTTAAATCATTCTTAATTAAGATGATTTAATATAGATGGTGACAAGTTCCGGAAGCAAATTAAAAAGCATCATCTTAATAAATAAGCTGCAATACCCTTTTACTTTTGTTTTGTTGCTTCAATTTTGTTCCATTTTTTTGGGGGTAATGTTGATTGCAAGGGGGTTATTGTTTCCAAATTCTGTTATTTAAATCACACTTCAAAATGAACATCAAAGCCGGTTTTCTATTAATCCTATATCCGAGCATAGTAAACTTCAAAATTCCGTTATCATGTTCTCTCTTCCTTCATACATCTTATCTAATCTTCAAGTTAGGCACCCAACTAATTTATTGCTCACTGCATTTTTTCAGATATTCTCCAATGTATAAGATAAAAAAAATACTATAAAGAGGTGTAGAGTGTTATTTGCTTTGTTATTTTGGATTTAATGCAAATTTGCTGCATGAGATCTGTATTGTTTAGATTTTTTTTTTTTCCTTCTATCATTTATCTTTTCTGATTTTATCTTTCGTGTGAGCCAACTCTACTCTTATCTTGTCTTACATATAATCATATTTTTCTGTCCTTTAACACTATTTAATCACTTATTATTTATATGTTTGTGAAGTGTAAGTTCATGTTCATCTGGCCATATAACAATATGATATGTTTTGCTTCTTAACTCTAGGGGAAGGCGTGCAATCCCGCTGGAAAAGTTCAAACTGGAGCTCTCTTTCCTTTACTTCAGGATGGCATCATCCCTGTTATAAAGATGATTTATGGAATCATTAGGTTTAACTTTTTTTGCCTGCTTATCTTCATGCTTCAAAAATACTGAACCGCCTGTCACATGGATTCAATCTGCGTGATTTGGATTAAAAGTCGAACTTCCTGTGATTTTATCCTGCAGAAATTGTGATGTTTTTTCTGTCCAGAAAAATTTACTGGGTTATTGATAAAAATCTTAAGGGTATGTTTGCTTTTAGTTTTCTGAGGTCTTAAAATATTTGCATGCTAGTTTAGAGGTAAATATTTTGTTGCAATGTGATCCTTTTATTTGCTGTGTTTGTTTTACAGTACTCTCAATTTTTTTCATCTAAGGACTCTGATGGACTACTTCCTCTCAGTCTCGTTTGATTTGAGATTTTTCTTTGAACAAAAAAAAAAAATATTTTATGTTTTAAGTTTAATATGTGAATTTATTTTTATATTAGAAATTGTGTAAAATGTGAAATACTTTCAATTTTGATTTTAGTATTTGTGTTACATGCGAAATAAAATTAATTTTTATAGTTAAAATTTGTATTAGATAAAAAAAATTACCTCGAATTAAGCAAGGTGTGTATTCATCTCCAGGGACATCGAGATCCATGGTAGGAGCAAGGTGGGGAATGGGGAGGGAGAAAGAGAGCTGGTGGAATATGAGGGAAGTAGGGTTGTAATCAGCGAGCCGTAGGTAACTTGAAATAGAAAATTTTGAGTTCAGCTCAGTTCGAAATCGGTTCAAAGTCGAGATGAGACATAATTTGAGCTGGTTTTGCTCTAAATGATTCGATTTCTAGCCGGCTTGAATCATGATTGGAATCGATTCGTAATTGTAAAAAAGTGTAAAAATATTGTGTCCAAGAGGATTTGGTTTTTAGATTTTAAAAAGAATAAGTTTTAAACTTTCTTCACTTTATTACTAGCTAAATTATAAATAATAATATTTTATTTATATATCAAAATATTTATGTTATATATATAATTTTAAATTAAATTGAATTATGTTTCGAGCGAGCTAGGGGTAAATTGAAATCAGTTTGAAATGAACTTTGAGCTAAAGTCTTTAGCTCATAATTTGATTTAAATTTTTTGAATCGATTTGTGTAATGTAATATTTTATGACATCTTAGTGTTATCTTGGTGTTATGTTATGTAATTTAGATGTCATCTTTTAACTAATAATTTTATAATCTAATATAAATTTTTTCGTAGATATCATTAAATTAAATAATTATTTTATCTCGATAACATAATATAATATAGTTTTTATAACAACATATTTAAATTTGTTTTGATTGGCACATATTTATCAGAGCATGATTGAGAAGTTCATACATTTAATCTGATTTGCTCAATAAATAACTATATTTTTAAATATATTTTAATGTGAAATATATTTTGACTAAAGGATAGAGGTGGCAATTTATAGTTGGCAGGTTAATTTCAAATAATTTAATTTTTGATATGATTCATTTAAATTTAACTTAAATTTTAAATTAAATAGTTCAAATATTAAGACTTGTAAATAAGTTATTCAACTCACTAACTAGTTCATCATAAATTTTAAGATATTAAATTTTAATAATTCAATATTTTTTTATTTTAAATCAATATAATTATAAAATTTAAATGAGAATATTTAAAATATAATTAAATTATATAATATATATCTAATAATAATATTAAAATTAATTCAAAAATAAAAAATATATTAACTTTGACGCACAAGTCATTGATAGATTGTAATCGGGTCAATTTGTCAACGTGAACTCTTTTAGATGAGTTAAATTCAAGTCTTAACATATTTATAATTTAAATTCACATAAGCTCAATCCATTCGATTAAATTGATTTGAGTTTGAGTTAGATTCAAAAGTTAGGTCAAAAATTGCCATCTCTAATTAGAGATGATTTATTTCTACTAAAATTGTAAAAAAGAAGCGAATATTACAATGGCTAATACTATTTAAAGTTTTATTAATATAAAAAATACAATTAAATAAAAAAAATTTGATGGACCTAACATATATTGTGACAAAATGGGCTAAATTTTTATTATTTTAAATACACATATCAATCATCAGATAAATTTCAACCAAGTTTTTGAAATTATTATTTTTGACAGTTTTTTTAAATAATTTCAATTTCAAATATACATATTAACTGTCAGATAAATGTTTCTCACAAAATTTTAAATATTGATATACAAATTTTGCTTTAAAAATGTAAGATTTTTTTACTTAATTTAATTGAAATAAAAATAATAATTAAGTTTGACCCGAACTAATTTCATTTTGGTCAAAATTAATCTAAAACTTAATTATTATTTTTATTTTAATTGAAATAAAAATAATAATTAAGTTTTACATCAATTTTGACCAAAATGAAATTAGTTCGGGTCAAACTTAAACTGTGATATCAACTTGCAATTGGTTCATGTTGTTATAATATTGAAGTTAGTTCCTCAATACTGTGGCCTGTGGGTCCCATTTAAGAGAGAAGCAACGAGGGAGATACCCTATCTACGGGCAAATTTCTTATTTCTCCCTGATATTTTGGGGCTATCATATTAAGGTCATTTAATTTTTTTTTGATAGAATGTTTAGGTTATTTAATAGTTTACTTATTGAAGTACATAAAAAAACTCTATCCTTATGAAGTTATGATGATGATATTTGATAATAATATTTTTCTAAAAGTAAAACACACCCATTTTAGTCCTCCTAAAATATGTAAAATTCTTTTTTTTTTTTAAGCTAAATTGTTTAAATTAAAGTTGCTTATTTGTTATTTTTTTCTAAAAATAAGAAATTAAAATAGCATGAGTTTTCTTTATTAATTTTTGTCAAAAAAATAAATAAAAGACAATTAATTAAAAAAAAATTAATTAAATTATTTTAATAATTAGAAATTAAAATGACGAATGAAAGTCATATTATGAAAAAAAGATAAAAGATGTTTATATGAAATAACCTACAAAAAAAAAAATTACGATATCTATGTGATAGTTTGAGTATCAAGATAATGAGAAAAATAATAATAAAAGAATAGGTTAGAGAAAAATAAAAAATTTTAGAGTTATCGTATGTACGTAATCCTCTCCTATTTTGATATGCATGAGTTACATTAATAGTGAAATAATTTTTTAAATTTAAATATTGAAACATAAAATTACCATGCCTCATAATTACCATAACAGAAATGACATAAAAATAATGATAGTAGTTGACGTTGACTGTATTTTAAATAACTGATTGATGATGAGAGAAGTTTTTCGACAATGTATCATTAAATAAGGGCTTAGTCTTCTGTAATTTGGAACTTAACTAAAAATAATCATTGAGAGTTGGCAAGTCATCGATCAATGATTAACTTCTGAATTATGGCTTGTCAATAATCAGTTTGGCTTCATTTGGTTTGAATTTTTTTTATTCAATACATATTTTAATTATAAAAATTAACTTTATTTCACATCCAATGCAAATATAAATATTATAATTAACTTTATTTTTTATTTTACATATTTTTAATATTAAAATAATTTTTTATTAAATTTAAAAACTAAAAAATATAAATTTTATGGTCAACATTATCAAAAAAAAAAGGGTTAACAATGACCTTAAAAACATATCTTAATATTATGGACTAATATGTAATGACCGGCAAACCTCAGGAAAAT
This sequence comes from Apostasia ramifera, assembly GCA_019297695.1. Lineage (NCBI taxonomy): Eukaryota > Viridiplantae > Streptophyta > Magnoliopsida > Asparagales > Orchidaceae > Apostasia > Apostasia ramifera. The sequence continues at coordinate 28,794 of JAEMOT010004244.1, read as the reverse complement.
ATAAGCATTTTACCCGCATGCGGTTTACTCAATGTCACGATTTTCTCTCTCTTCCGAACGGGGTCCTTCCTTCTGGCCTGAGGAAAAAATTCCTTTTGGGCTTTTCCTGCATCACTTCGTCCTACTGCGAGTGTCTGGACTCGTGTTCTTGGAGCTCAATGGAGAAGAGAGAGATTACTGGTGGCGCCATTCCGATTGATCTAAAGATCCTCGCGCAGTAAGTCGGTCCGAGCGATTTTTCCGTTTTCTTTTGTTGATTTTTTTTTTTTTTGGTTTTTTGGTTTGAAATCTGATGAACAGTACGATCTGCATCAGATGGTTTTCATTTAAGGGAACATCCTGTTTGCCTAATGGATGTTGGATTTCTTCGTGTTCCTTTTGCCGGTAATTCTCTGGATTTAATGAAATTTGGCTGTTTTCCTCCCTCAAACGTCTTGAGATTTGAATACTGGAGAAGGGATTAGAGGGGTTTTTTCTGATCTTTGTATTGTTGTTTGTCTTCTCACTTTCTGGGGATAAGTTCCTAATGGACTTATCCAAATTTGGTTTTCTGATGGGTTAAGCCTGGGATTTGTCTATGCATGCTAGGGTTTTGAGCCTAGAACAGTGATTTCTGATAATTGAGCGGAGAAGCTTGGTGAATGGGGGCTTTGACGATGGATGCTCCTGGTGGTGGTGGCAGCGGCAGCGGTAGCGGAATGCAGCGAACCCAGATTCAGAGCTTGGTCAGGCAAGGTTCTGTATATAACTTGACCCTCAACGAAGTGCAGAACCATCTGGGTGAACCCTTGCTCAGCATGAACCTCGATGAGCTCCTAAAGAATGTTTTCCCAGGTGAAGCAAATCAAGGTCCGGGAATGGATTTAGAAGGCGTTGATCAGTATGCTTCCAGCTCTAGCCTCCAGCGCCAGGGAAGCTTCAGTATGCCACGATCGCTCAGCAAAAAGACGGTGGATGAGGTGTGGAGGGATATCCAGCAAGGTCATCAGAAGAAAGGTTCTAGCAGCGGGGATCAAAGACCAAGTCATGAGAGGCAGCTTACTTTGGGGGAGATGACTTTGGAGGATTTTCTGGTCAAGGCTGGTGTAGTATCAGAGGTTTCTGTTTCGAAGAACAAGGAGAATGTGGCCGATTTCATGGCTAGAGTTCAAGGTTTTGGACAAGGAGCTAATTGGTTGCATCAGTATCATCAGATTTCGGCTATTGACCAGCATGCTCAGCAGAATGTGCTGGAGGCTTACATGTCAAGCCGACCTGTTTCGCAATCCGTGGGCGTTGGTGCTACTTCTGTGCTTGACGCTGTGTATCCTGATGCCCAAGTTTGTATTTCATCACCTTCTATTGGGGCTTTCTCAGATTCTCACACAGGAGGGCGTAAACGACCAGCCTCAGATGATATGGCAGATAAGCTTGTGGAAAGGAGGCAGAAGAGGATGATTAAGAACAGAGAATCTGCTGCTCGCTCGAGAGCTCGGAAACAGGTAGATCATGTTTTCTGTTATTAAGAGCTTTTGTATGCACTTCCCTTTCAGTGACACTATTTGCAAACATGCAGTGATTGCTGAATCAACTTTGCTACTTGTTTTATGTCAGGCTTATACCCATGAGCTTGAGAATAAGGTTTCACGGCTGGAAGAGGAGAACAAGAGACTTAAGAAACAGAAGGTTCCTCCTTGATTATTATGTCCCTTTTAGATATATCTTCCTTTTCTTGACTGCATATTTTGAGTGTTACATACCATGATAATACTCTGCTAGTTCAGCTGTCAACTGGTTCCTTCTATCGCCTGACTGCATATGGATTAAATTGCATGACATACTACATTTGAAGTGGACATATTTTTTTAAGCACATTTCAAGTGAACTTACCGAAAAGCGAGAAAGAATGATGGGTTGAGAGTTAATTATGATGATTTATTTAGCATGCCAGATTATATGTTGTTCTCATATTGCCCAATGATTAATGAACTTTACCTGCTAAATCTATAATGCATGTTCTTGTATTGTAGACTTTTTGTATCGGATATTCTTTTTTATGTGCTACCACTTTTTTTTTGGTCTTTTACCTTATGTTTCTCATTCTAGACATAGCTTAAAAGCTATCTGAAGCAATAACACTTTACCGTCAAATTATATTTTGTTTATAAAGATCTAAGATGTTAATGTCATTTTGTGCAGTTTCCTTGCTTGATATTACCATCAGTCGAAAATAGATTAATGCCTATTCAGATAAACAAGTAAAGCTTATGAGTTAGAAAGATTTGAACAGCCGAATCCCAAATGGTTGAGATAATGTTACTGAATAATAATGATCATGCAATTGACAGGCCAATTTTATTAGTCATTGAAACATGAAAACTTGAAGTTACCACTTTATCTTAAAGTAACCATGTAGTGAAAGCTCTATTGAATATGACATAAGCTCCGCGACTTGGATCTAGAAATGGCATGTTTCTGAAACGTTTTTTTTTATGTTCAAAAAAGAAAGAAACTTTAGAAATGGCATGTTTCCAAACAAAAAGAAAACTCACTTTGGTTTCTAGTTTATAAAGTAATTTGGTTTGCTTTTGTTTGGTATCAAAGTACAGTTTAAACCATTTCTTCCATTTGGTATATTATACCTTATGCCTCCAAAATTATCATTTTTTTTTTTTGTTGTATGTTTGTCAACCACTTCTTCTGATTTAGATAGCTTAAGGTGTAGTGTATAACAAAGTTTCATTTCATTTCTTTTTAAGTGGATTTTTTTAACTACATTTCGTACCCAAATCCTTATCCAAACCAGTTTAATAGTTTTTTTTATGATGGAACAGAATCAAATCTGCTTCATTCAGGTTTTTGGAAATTAAACAGATTAAACTGAAATATAATATATGGCTTCTTGCAATCTTCCTTTGTTTAAAACCACATTGCAGCATTCGACTCAAATTAGATTGCAGCATTTGACTCAATCAGATTGCAGCATTTGAGATCCCTCGTGTCAATTTGACTGAATAAAATTAACTGAATATTGCATTTTTTATCTTTTTCTTGAATAATGCTTGTCTTCTACCTCATGTGAAAATTGACTGCAATGTCGCATTGTCATTGAAATACCGATTTTGAAAAAAAGACGGCTTGTCAACAATCTCTCTTCTTTTTGCACAGGAATTGGACAGGTTGTTACTTTTTGTACCGCCTCCAGAACCAAAACATCGGCTTCGAAGGACTAGTTCCGCCTTATTCTGAATACACTTGCTTATACAGAAGTTTTGTAGACTTGCTGCTTGTTTTTCATACCATGTTGTAGTACTATGAGCTAATGTCATTTTCAGCCTGCCAAATTCTGGGGACTTCAACAACCTGCTGCGCCTGTTTCTGTTGTTGTCACCTCTGTTGTAATTCTTGTCATTATCATCATTATTGTTGTCGTCCTCACCATTCTCATCATCTTCTGTTGACTTGATCCTTGTAGTGTAAATCATGAATCTATTGTGTGTCTGATGTACTCCTTCGGACAATAAATCTCACTCACATATTAGGAATCAGTTCCCTTTTCATAGGATTATTTGCTTTGCTTTTGTTATTGAATTTCAATTGTTCAACTTTGTTTTTTTGAACAATTGTTCAACATTCTTAAGTAAATAGAGCTATCATTTTTATTCAATTTGCAATATTAATTACCTCATGTGGCCTTCATCTTGCTTACAGTCAGAAAGAGCGAACGCAGTCAACCTTGCAGATTGTTCATAGCCAATTGAGGTAACTTTGTTACTTTTAGTCAATTTTCTTTCTTAAACTTCTCCGTTGAAATGTTTTGTATTCCGCACCAAATTTAGACCTTTGCTGAATGATCTTGTATAGTTTACTTGGAAATTCTCTTGAGTATAGCTAACAGAATAAAAGGGTAAATTATACTTAGGTCTTTGAAGTTAGGACATAGAGGTTGAGGTAAATTACACCCAGGTTGAGTTTATAACTTTATGAAGTTGCTATATCATCAAATATCGAATCCTCTTGAGAAGGTTCACTATGATTTTTGCGAAGTAGATCACAGATTATTTAGTGTGGTGGTCTACTTTATCTCATTTTTCAATTGTTTTCTCAGAAGACTTAGGTATATTCTTTGAAGACGAAGAAAGGGAATTTGACATTTGCAGATGCCAAAGTCATCTGGAATGGGATCATTGAAAGAATGACCAGGATTGTTGTGAAAATGGTCAAGGACTTACTTTCTCATGTCAAGTTTCGCAGATCTTGACAAAGGAAATCATAACTGTTGTGGACCTACTCAATCGATCACCAAAATTCCATTGGATAAGGAGCTTCTTGAATAAGTTCGAAGAGGAACGAAAGTTTTCGTGCACATACCCAATGACTGCCATACTTGATGCTAAGGTACTTGTGTGCATTTTTTGGTTTACTCATATGGTGAATTTGGGTACAAGCTATAGACCCAAAATGAGATGAATGTCATCATCACAAGTTTAGATGTGGTTTTCTTTGAGAATTAGTCTCTGAAGATGTGAAGAAGGGAGAGACAAATCAATCCACTCCAGCTAATTTTGACAACTAATACTCGGCTCCGAACGACGGGGAACTTGAAGAAACCTTGAATGGTGTAGGCTCTAAAGAATATAACTCTAGGGCCAAAAAAAAAAATTGTAAAAGAAGAAAAAGATGAATAGGTGGAAGACTTCTTCAAGGATGTGCCATCCATAGTGCTTGAGGAAGTGGGACCTTGGAGGTATACAAGAATTTGTTGTCCTTCAATTAGGTATCCCATAAGTGAGTGTGATGTTGATTGATGCTACAAAACCTAAGAGCTTCAAAGAAGCTTTTAAGGGAAAGGAAATTGATCAATGGCAAAAGAAGATGTCGGAGATGTCGTTCCTAAACAAGAATAGTACATTCAATCTAGTTAAGCTGCATAAGGTAAAGAGAGCTTAGATGAGAGTTCATGATCTAGATATAACGCTAGATTGGTCATGAAGCGATTCGTACAAAATTTTGGATTTGACTTTGAAATATTCTCCAGTAGTGAAGCTGATGTTAGTCACTGTAGTGCTCAGAATAGTTGCTAGCTAGAATCTCAGTCTATTAGATGAATGTAAAGTTTTTTCATCATGAAAACTTATAGTAGGATATCTATATGGAGCAGCTTGAAGGTTTCGAAAAGAAGAGGAACAAAAATCTAGTCTACCGATTGAAGTAGACCTTGATGGTCCAAAACAAGCTCTACGATAGTGGTATAAGAAATTTGACACATTCACACTGATCATAACTATTAGAGAACCACCTTGGAATACTGTGTATGTGAAGAAGTAGGAGGTGGATACTTCATCACCCCTACATGGAAGACATGTTGACTGTTGGCATAGATGTCAAAAAAATTGGGATGTTGAAGGTAAAGTTCAATAAGGTCTTTGTCATGAGTGAATTTGGTCTAGCCATGCAAATTCTAGGCATGAAGACCAAGATGGATTGCAAGATGAAGATATTATGATTGTTGCAAGAAAGCTATGCTAAGAAAGTACTAGAAAGATTCAATATAAGCAAGGTGAAGCCAGTCACAATTCATCTTGGTGGACATCTTTGATTATCGATGAAGAAATGTCCAAATATCAATTTAAGAAGGAAGATGTGTAATCATTTGTTGTTGGAAGTTTAATATATGCAACGGCTTGTGTGATACCAAACATTGCATATTGTCGTAGGAGTGGTTAGTTGGTTTCTCTCTAATTTAGACAAAGAACACACGATCATAGTGAATTTGATCCCGCATTATGTTTGAGGCACATCCTAGATAGCGTTGTGTTTCAACAAAAAAGAGTTGAAGTTAGTTGCTATGTTGGTGTTGGATCTCGAAAATTATCCTAGCATTACTTCATCAAGTTTGTAGGAGGTTACTGCAATAAAAGTAAAGTACATTGCTACAACGAAAGATTGCAAGGAGCTACTAGAAGAATTTGTCTACAATCAAGATGTCTATCCCTTCTCTAATAGCCAAAGTACCATTCACTTGCCAAACTTGGGTGTTGGTGATGAATAATTATTGAGTTAAGCTGATCGAATAGGTGGGTCGGCCCAAATCAGTAGTGGGCCCCACCTTGTTGGCCAGCTGATCGTTCAGTCGACTGAATCCAAAAAATGCTCGTTGGTGACACTTCCTAAAGGTAAAAAGACTATTGGCTATACTTCTGTGTATAGGAAGAAAGAAATTTTATTTTCAGGAGAACAAAAAAGTATAAAGTAAGGTTGGTTGTTAAGTACAGCCAGCCTGTACTAAGATGAATTTGTTTATCCATTGGTGAAATATTATTCCATCAAGGTTTTATTATGGTAGCTATATGAGATTTAGAGTTAGAGAACTTAATGTAAAGATAACTATTTTACAAGACAGTCTAAATGAACAGATCTATCTTTTGCAATCAAAAGGCTTTATTTAGCAAGACAATTAGAAGATAGTGTGTAAGTTGAGTTCTTTGTATGTTTTGAAGTAGGCTCTGTATCAGTGGTATATAAAATTTGAGACTTATAATTGCTGTTGTTGTATCTATATTTGCATTCTTAGTGATAGTTTTGTCATTTTATTAATGTTTTATATTAATGGTATACTCATAACTTGCAACCATATGCATGTGATGAATAAGTTAAACATATAGTTCAAAATTTGAGATGGACTTAGGCGATTTGGAAAAGATTCTAAGTATGGAGATTTATCATGACCGTTAAAAAGGCAAGCTATGGTTCGACTCTGAAAGGTTACATAAAAAAGGTATTTGACCAAAATCCATATAAAGGAGGTTGATTTCACCAAAAGTAAGCGTATGTCCACCAGCTCCAGAAATGTGTACGCATGCTAACAGAATAAATAAGATAGCTTACATATAACAATCATATTCATTTGTCATCTTTGCTTTTAGTTATAGCAGCAATTACGTCACATATACATGTTATATCATGGAGCATGAAGTATATCAACATCACTAATCATTGATATTAACTTTTGTTATCATGGGTCAAGTTGTGGAATACAAATAGAAGTTCCATGCCTTCATACTCTCTTTGATTTTCACTTTAGTTCATTATTACATCTTATTTCATTTTCACTTTAGCAGTTACGTCACATACACATGTTATATCATGGAGCATGAAGTATATCAACATCACTAATCATTGATATTAACTTTTGTTATCATGGGTCAAGTTGTGGAATACAAATAGAAGTTTCGTGCCTTTATGCTCTCTTTGATTTTCACTTTAGTTCGTTATTACGTCTTATTTCATTTTATGGGCCTTGAAATACCACTTGAAGTAATGCTTGCCGCCTTTATTGGTACAAGAGCTATGAAGCATGGACACTTCAAGAACCACGCCGTGTCCGTGTCGGACAACGGACACGCGGGGACACTGTGTCGGATACGCCATATGGCGTGTCCTAATAAACTAATATTAAAAAAAACTAAAAGATACTTCTTGGATACGCGAGGACACTTTGGGACACCTTAGGACACTTCTGAGACACTTCTAGGATACTTCTGAGACACTTCTAGGATACTTCTGAGATACAGAATACTTCTAGGACACTTCTGAGATACAGGATACTTTTAGGATATATAAAATAGAATTGGATATATTTAATATTAATGCTAAATTTATTTATTAATATTATATATTTTTAATAAAAATTATGAATATATCTATCTCATTTTTTTATTATCGTTAAAATTTTATTTAATAAAATAAAAAATTTATCTCTTATTATTGTTAAAATTTTACCTAATATAAGTCAAAATTTTAAGTTATCAAGTTAAATCAAATTTTTTCCTCCTTTGTTGCCCTTAAGCTTTATGAAAATGAACTAATCGCAAAAAGTTTAGAACTCAAGCTTCGCTTTTATCCTTTGTTCATCTTCAACACCGAGAGCTCTTACTTTCTCGTATTGTCGTGCTCACTATGATTGTCCTAGTAAGTAAAATTGTATTTTTTCTTATTCAATGTAAACCCTAAATTTATATCTTAAATTTTTTTGATGCCGACGGCATTTGTTCTCAAGTTTTCATGTTGATTTTATGATACTTTAGTACTACTTATAAGTTATTTATATTTAAAAATTTAAGTTTGTATTATGTTATATATATATTTTAAGTATGAATTATTAATTTTATTATTGTATTTGGCGTGTCATATCGTGTCTGTGTCCTATTTTTTAGAAAATTGTCGTGTTGTGTCGTGTCCCGTGTCGTGTCCGTGTTTCATAGTACAAGAGTCTATCTTCACTCTTATGCACTTATGAAAACTCGTAGGGTCTATCTCCATTATTGTGCAATGGTGAAAATTTACACCCCTTTTGGGACTTATTTCCCACGCCAAGTACAATGAGAAGCTATATCACATGTGACCAGCGGAACTTATTTCCCCTCTCAGGTACAATGGAGAAGCTCTGTTGCTATCATTTTAGCTTAAGTTCGAAAACAACATACTTGAGATCACGCACACATTCTTTTATCTTGTTCATTAGCCGCGGCTTCATCACATCATCCTTCTCATCATGTGCTTTGCCCGCTAGCTCTTGCCTGCATTGCATTACTACGCATCAAATACATATGCATTACCGTCAACATGAGTTCACATAGTGTAGTCTAACCATCAAATTAGTGCACATGACATATATGTGCATTTGCTTGTACCTATTACAAAAAAAAAAATAAAGGTTTTCGAACTTTGTGTTAGGCATTATGCTTCAATTCATCATATCATGTAATCAAAAGTTATGTCTTATCATATTAGCTAAATGCATGTAACACAATGAGCATTGCCATTCAACATTCGTACGAGTGATCAGCATTTACTTTCAACTAATCTGAACCAACTATTTTAGATTTAAAGTTAAAACGCTAAATTTGTAGGAAATTAAGTTAACTTTTCATCTGTTAATTTTAATAATATTTAGACATCATTGTTATAGTAAGAACTTATCTAAAAATACAAGTGTTTCAGTAGAATTTCTGCTCAGATTTTTATTTTAAATTTAAGCATATAGAAAACCATTTTACCATAGTAAACTGAATTTGCTTAAAACATAAAAGTTATAGATATGAAAGCGAACTAAAAGCATCCCTTCACCTTGACATAATTTTCCTCTTTTTTCCTAATCTATGTCATGTTTTAAAGACAAAAAATCAAAGTATGCTTCATAAACTACTCTTAAAGTTATTTAACCTACCAAATAATAACTATAACCATAGCTTAAATTATGGTTTGTTCAAAAATACTTCAAAATATTAGAAATACTTAGGTTTTCAAAATAAAATTTAAACCAATAAAATGAATTGTTTTACATTAAAAAGGGAAGAGAAATTCTGAGTTATATAAGTATATAACGTGATCTCAAATGGTAGAGGCATATTTTAGGGTAAAATTGTAAGGCTAATGATAGAAAATTTTATACTTAAGTGTGCTTGGACTGGAATAGTAATGGGATGAGTAATCTCTTGAAAAATGCTTAAGTCACGCGATTTTTAGAAGATAAAGTGACCAATACCTTGACAATTGGATCATCGGATATTACAATATGGTATTAGAGTCAATCTCCCATAATATAATGTAGTTCGAGGATGAACAAGGCAGAAGCTGTTGGGCCTGTGACACCTGTGGCTGAAGAGGGCGAGGAGTGAGAGGCACAGAAATAAATTATTCCACATCGAAAAAGGAGAAGAGATCCTGAGCTATATATGTATATAATATAATTTTCAATGATAAATGTGTCTTTTGAGCCAAAATCGTGAGGCTGATGATAAGAACTCTGTAGTTAAGCATGTTTGAATTGAATAGTACTAGAATAGGTGATCTCTTAGGAAGTGTTCAAGTTGTGAAATTCTCATAAGCCAAAACAGACAATACCTCTATAGTTGGATCACAAGATATTATATATTAGGGAAATAGCAAATATGTCCTAGTTTTAAATTTTTTTTTGCAATTAAGTCCCTCAAATTTTTAGATTAATCAAATTGGTTCTCGAGTTTGAGATAATGCGTAAATAGATCGTTCAGTATTAATAGAAAGTCCCGATAAAATAGATTTTCTCATAGTAATGGACCAATTTGGTCAATTTGAAAATTATATCAAAACTTTACATAAAAACAACATTTAAATTAGTTCCGTGATTAGAGAAAATGTTTTAACATTGGGTCCTTTTAATTAGTATTAAAGGAGCTATTTACATTTTATCTTAAATTGGAGAACTAATTTGATTATTTTGAAAATTTGTGGGAGCTAGTAGCACATAGATTTAAACTAGAGGGAGCTAATTATTATTAACCCATTATTATATTTTAAGTACATGACAAAAAATCTTTCAAATAATTTAAGCTTGGATGCTATCATTACTATTTGGGTTATCACCAATAGCAACTGTGTTCAGTTTTAGTTGTTTTACAAGGTATTGGAAATCATGTGTGTAAATATGAAGATTATCATGTTTTTTTTTTTAAAATTTTTTGATGGAATGAAGATTATGATGTTAAATATACAATTTAGTTATTTAAAAGTCTTGTCTCTTGAGTTATCATGTCAAATTAAGTTAACAAAAATGCAAATAAAGCACATTTCAATGTTAATTATGTAATTTTTGGGATAATTATTTGATAGGTTAATTTGAACTTGAGTTAAAATAAATTTCATGGCTCACATTATAATAAGTTAATTTTAATATTAAATTAATAATATTTTAAATTCTACATAAATTATTAATATTAAAATTAATTGTTTTTATATATTACATACATTTTAAGATATAATTAAATTTATTTTAAATCTTTCAGACCTCTCTAAATAAGAATCTATCTATCTATATATTTTTATTAAAGATAATATTGACGGTGAATAAATAGTATTTTTATTTTTGTCCTTCATTTTTGTCCTGCACATAAATAATGTCCTCTCTCTCCTCTCTCTGCTCTCTCTCCTGCCTGCCAGCTCTCCCTCTCTCTCCTCTCTCTGTTTTCTCCCGCCCACCGCTCTCTCCTCTCTCTCTGCTTTCTCTCTCCTGCCGCCCTCCCTCTCTCTCCTCTCTCTCCTCCTTTTCTCTTTAATAATTTTTAATTAAATAATAATTACTATTATTTAATAAAAACATTTTTAATATTTATTATTTTAAAAATTATTTTATTTTATTAATTTTTATTAATATTATATATTAAATTAAAAATTCATATATAATATTAATTTGTTTCACTACTTAACTAAATAGTTATTATTTTAATTTTTTTATCTTATCACAAAAATAAAATTATAAATATTACATCTCAATATTATTTATAATATATATTTCTCATTAATTATTTTTTATTTTTTATTATGAACCTGAGAATATATAGAACCTATAACAGGTGAGGTATCTCGAGTTTTTGTAAATGAGTATATTCAATTTACTAAATAAAATATTTAAATTCTAAATTTATTTTGAATTTTGAATATTTAAATATTAATAAAAATAAATAAAAAAATTATATAAATATTACATCTCAATATTATGTATAATATATATTTCTCATTAATTATTTTTTATCTTTTATTATGAATCTGAGAATATATAGAACCTGTAACAGATGAGGTACTTCGAGTTTTTATAAATGAATATATTCAATTTACTAAATAAAATATTTAAATTCTAAATTTATTTTGAATTTTGAACATTTAAATATTAATAAAAATAAATAAAAATTTTATATATTTTTATTAAAGATGATACTTATGGTGAATAAATAGCATTTTCATTTTTGCCCTTTATTTTTGCCTGCACATAAATTAAATGTCCTCTCTCTCCTCTCTCTGCTTTCTCTCTCCTGCCTGCCAGCTCTCCCTCTCTCTCCTCTCTCTGTTTTCTCCCGCCCACCGCCT
>JAEMOT010004242.1:98669-110676 GCA_019297695.1 Apostasia ramifera | reverse complement strand
GAGGCTGCCGGCACGGCTGCCGGATCTAGCGGAGAGAGGGAGAGTAAGGGTATAATGGTAATTTTTATATTTTTTTATAATAAAAAAATAAAAAAGACTCAGATGATAATTTTTGAAAATCTAGGGACCCCGATGATATGATTTTAAAAACGTAAATCTGTGTGATAATAACGCTTAAACTCAGGAACCTGAGTGAAATTTGCCCTATATATAATATCCACCAATTTACTTTATGCTAACATATTTATATAATATTCATCTAGTGGAATAATATATATATATATATATATATATGTTTATACACTTACGTACTTACATACTTCTAAAGCATATTAGCATATGTTTATAGAAGTGAAATTTTCCTATAGACGTCACATTCTCTCTCGTTCATGAGATTTTGAACGTATTAATATATATATCTGTATTTTTACTTGTCTATAATCTCTATTCGCTATAACCAATTAAGTGATAGCTTTTAAAGTATCTTATAATCTTTATTCACATGTTATATTTTATTATTATTTTTTTCTTTTTTTATTTCTCTTTCATGATCTATCTAGTGTTAAAATACTAATAAATTTTCGAGCAAACTCAAGAAAGTTTCTTGAATCACTATTACTCAAATTTTGACTCAAAATTATTTTTTAACTAAAAATGTATTTTTAAAATTCAAGACAAAAATAACTGACTTTTATTAATCAAATTGATTTTCAAGTAAATTTTTAGTTTATTTCAATTGCAAAACATTGCCTCCCCATAATACGATGTATCAACCCTAGGGCTGATAATGAGTCAATTTTGAGTGAGTTTACTGTAGCACAAATTAAAAAATTTTATGTTTGAGTCAAATTTAATTTGAGTTAACTAAGATCTAATTGATTTCGAGTCAATTTTTAAGATAAATAGTGCTTAATATTTAATCTTATTTTATGATTTAAAAATTTATTTAGCATATAATATATATTATACATTATTTTTTAAATTAAATTTATATATAGTNTATATATATATAATTGTGTAGATATGAAATTAATTATCAATTAAATTAATTTTTTTGAATGTGATAGCATTGAGTTTTAAAAAAATTGAATTGAATTTGAATAGAATAAAGGGATAATTACCTACATGCCACACCATTTAGCTTTATTTATATATTACTCATCTATTCTTAGTTAATTACGCTATGCACACTCAAAATATTACAAAATTTTACATACACATATTTTAATTTTTTTTATTATAATGAGTAATCATAATTTTTCAATAACCTAACTATAGTTAGATTACAAAAAATCTGAGTCATTTATCGTATTATTTTAAAGATATTTAAATATATTTTGAGTGAAAATCCTAAAACTTTAATATTTAGGTGGTAATAAAGGAAGGAGACATCCACGACGTGAATTAATTTTAGGATAAATCAGCGCTTTAGTATGGCATTGAGGAAGAAAAAAATATATACTATTAAGAATAAAAATATAATTTTAATAATTTACTAATGAAATATTTTTTTTTAAATAAATTTTGATTGAGTTTTAACTCAAATGTGTGTATGTAAGCTTTATAATATTTTGTGCGTGTATAATATAATTAATAATATATTAATAAATAATAGATGAGTAATATATAAATAAAATTAAATGATGTGTCATTATTTTAAAAAAAAAAAAGCCTGCGTGTTTTTTGTTTTTTTTTGTGATAAAAAATAAGTCTGCTATCATTACTTGGTATTTTGTTTAACAGTACCTTGAGAGAGAGTTCGAAGCCCTAATCCCCGTCCTCCGTTGCGGATTCTTGTTCTTCTCCTCTCTAATGGCGGAAATCAAACAATCGAACAAGAATTTATAGCCCTGGCCCTTGCCCTTGCCCAAGATGATCCTCATTCATTCAAAAGTAGCCTCGCCGCTCCGTCACCTGCAATCCAGGGCCGCCCTCCGTAGCTTCTTCTCCGCTTCTGGTGCCGAGTCCCACACCAACAAGCTGGAGCGTATCGCCGACGAGCTTCTCAGCCTCAACAAGATCGAGCGCCACGACTACAGCATTCTTTACCGCCTCAAGCTCGGCCTCGACCGCTGGGGCTCTGGTGGTGCTACTGTCGGCCCCACCAGTCTGTCCGGCTCCGGCTCGGCTGCCGATGGAGGAGCCGCTGCGGCGGAGGCGAAGGAGAAGACGGCGTTTGATGTGAAACTTGAAAAATTTGACGTGGCGGCCAAAATCAAGGTGATCAAGGAGGTGCGAACGTTCACGGATCTGGGGTTGAAGGAAGCCAAGGAGGTGGTGGAGAAGGCGCCTGTCGTGCTCAAGAAAGGGGTAACGAAGGAGGAAGCCGAACAGATTGTCGCCAAGCTCAAGGACGTCGGCGCCATGGCTGTGATGGAGTGAAGGATGGAACAAAGGTCAATCCGTTCTGTTTCTTTGTTTGCTCCTTTACATACTGGAGTCTTTCTGTTTTTGTCTTCAATATTTGAAGTTGCCACATTGATCCTCTCTACCTGATTTCAACGCTGAAAGCATCATTTGGCAATGAAAAATTTCAGTTTTCTGTAAAAGAATGACTAGTAGAGAGCCTGGAGAGTTTGCAGGATTTGGCCTCCATCCATCAGCAATTCGCTCCAGTATGAACCTTGACATGCTCAAAGGTATTCTTAAGATGAAATTTAGATCAGATTGTGCTAAGGAAGGTTGCCATTCTTCAGCCACATTCAAGCTACGGAGTGATGAGAAGATTAGCTTACCCATTTTTTGCTTGGTGGATGATTCTTGCAAAGCTTCATATTTGAATGGATCGCCCTTTATCCAAATATTAATTGGTTCATCTGTTACAATTTTGTTTGTTAACTAAATCTGGAGGTCAAGATTAGAGAGGGAGAACAGAAACAAAAGAAAATAGAGATCAGACGTGGTTTTTGGCGTGGAACAAGAGTGTATGAGAGGAAACTGCGATGCTACCTTGGCGGTTTATATTTAGAGAGCAAGAGAGAGGAACTATTACAAGAATGAGGAAGGAAAGTCGTTACTAATGGTCCTGAATCTTATCTTGTGAAGGAGGGAAGTAGTTTAAAGTGTTGTGTTGTGAGGAGGGAGAGAGATTGAATAGCTGCTGGAATGCAGAAATCTTTCTGGGTAACTTCTATTTTGATGAACTGGAAATTGAATGATGACCCGAGGTATGGGCCATGGAATTCCTGGATGATTGTATTTTCTAGTATATCTTGTGGATGCTAGAGGACATGCCAGTGGTAGAACAATGACTCTATTGGTTCTTGTCACATCTTTATTGGGATACGTGAGATTCGATGGATCTTACATATTAAGAGATTGTTGGGTCTATGGAAAATGTGGAAGCAAACATCTTATCTTCTTCTCAACATCCTTGGCTTTGGTTTCCATTTTGACCTTCTCCTTGTATGTATTCTAGAGCCTCTAGATTTACCACAATTGAGATTGTGACCTTGGGGAATGATGGTTGATTATAGAGAAAAGTTTACTTCTTTAATTTTGGAAGAGAACTGATAGCAATCAAAATCTTCAGCTTCCCTAGGTTGAGGAATAGATTGAGTGGTAGGTTGGGGTTGGTTTGGGATGGGCTGAGGTGGAGACTGAATCGGTGAAAAATCAGGTAGAGGTGAGGGTGGAGCTGATGTGGAGGAGGGTTCTAAGGTCTGGCTTAAGTATGGTGCTCTAAGACTTCTCTTGAGTCGTTTAAAGACTCTTTTCGGTGACACCATTGTAATGAAGTTCTAAGACAGATAAACTAAGAGAGATAACAAGTAAAGAAGGGAAATTGACCTCAGAGAAAACGATGAGCTTTGTAGAAGGTGGATCTCCAAATAATAGATCTGTACTGTTGTGGGGAGAGCAAAGGTGAAAGGGTTCAGTGGTCGGTGATGATCCAATCAACAGTGTCGATGCAGTCGTCGGCAGCCAAGCAAGATCGTTGGCGATAGGGTGGTGGCTGCCAGATTTGGAGTGGAGGAAGCGACCGAAAAACACGAGAATGGCAGTGATGAAGCTCACCAACTTCGTTGCGGACGATGTCACAATCTCCGGAGGTGTGGCAGTCGTCTGCGGCGGATTGCGCAGGTTCGGCAGCGGTCTAGGACATGATTTTAATTAGAAAACCTTTTAGAAGCTAAAATTGACGTTGTTAGTGAAAAATCCTCACCATCTTCGAGAAAAACTGTAAAAGAAGGTGATTGCAGTCAATCAGGCAAGGTTTCAGTATTCTGTAGCTTGAAAAAAGCCTTCAAGAAGTCTCCAGCACCTTTTTTGGAGTAATAGCTTGCACCTACTTTGAGGAAAATCTCCTGAACTTTCGTAATGTAGGAAAATAGTAATGACGAACAAGTTTTACTTGATCCGATCTGCCTAAAGATAGTAACATCATTAAGGAGGTGTCGACCACATGAATCTTGAGTGATGGGGTGTGTTGCGTTAACATCGCCTACTTATGATGCATGTCATTTGGTCTGTAATTAGTTCATATTGCTATGCTTTTGGATGATCTCTAAATGGTTAGTCAATGTTGAGGATTGAGGAACACTTTTGAGAATAATCAAGCTCATCTACCTAAGTGAACCTTTGAAGTGAATTCAACCATCGAGTTGAGTTGACATGTTAGATGTCGACTGTAAAGAGTATGAGGTTCAAGCTCAAAATTTGACTTTTAGCGGATAGTCATCTCACTATAGATGTTCGCATCTCGGAATAGGGATCTCAAAAGAGTTGGTGTTGTATCTTTGGACCTTGAGCCCTCATTTGGTTGAGCGTTATTTTTGGGCTGCTGTGAAGTTATTTTGACATTAAAATTTGTAGATGATGCGAAATAAAATTGATTTTTTCTATTAAAATATATATTAAATGTGAAATAAAATTAATTTTAATATTATTATTTGTGTCAAATGTTAAATAATGATAAAAAAATGATTTGGCTCATTTGCCACTCAAAATCAAATAAGGCCTCCGGATCCGAGCTCGAGGAGAGTGAGGTCGATGCCCTGAGATAGAACTCTACAGCTTTTGAGGAGGATCATTTGATGAACAATAGCATATTAATGTGCAAGTATTAAGGGGAACTAGAGAGAAAAGATTGAAAGAGTTTTACACAAAAAATCAGGAAAGGGAAAAATCACGGCACGATGCAGGTGTTTTGAAGAGTTTTACATAAACAAACTTTTGAACTTCTCAAGTTTAACGAGTTTGATTCAAGTCGATTAAAATCTGTTTGATTTTAGATTAGTTTTTGAGTTGCATCGAGCTTATTTTATATGAATTGACTTCAAATTATAAAAAAATTAAGTTGACTTTAATAAGTCCACAATAAAGCTTATGAAAAATAAATAACTTACAGCTACTTTGGGGGTATAATATAAGGAAAAATTACATCTAAGTCCTTAAGGTAGGAAAACTATAAACTGCAAGTCAAAGACTCATATAAGCCCTCCAAGTTTAAGTGAAAAAATGACAATTTTTCGCTTAATATTTATCTAATCTTTTGCCAATAAAAATAAATTCTCTATTAAAAATTAAAATTAAATTAACTTAATAGATATCTTAATTACAATTAATTATATTTATGTTCAAGTAATAAATAATTATATTAAATAAATAAATATATTATTTATATTTAAAAAGTAAAAAATTAAATTTAATCTAATTATGACTCATAATTAATTATGCTCAATAAAATTGAGTAAAGCTAAATATCAATTTAAACAATTAATAATTATCGATCTTCAAGCCATACTCGCTCTTACCACTAATTAAGTTATTAAAAAGTTAAATGAGATCACAGATCAATATAAGTTGGTAACTAAATATAATTATAGGTTAAATTTCTTACCCTAATTTGTTTAACTTATTAATGAGATTAATATATCTCGAGTTAATATTAATGAGAGAAATCTAAACATGCCCTTAGGGATGAGGGGAATAACCTAACACCACAATGTGGCAGAACTTCCAAAGGTGGTGCAACATCGGAGGAGAAAATGAGCACTGCCTACTTAACAAATTCCTCGAAATCTATCGACTTACAAAGTCGCTAAAAACAACTCCCTAAAATCATCTTCTCCGTGAAGTAGAACCCCATGTTTTCGTCTCTAAGCACCATCGTTTAGGAGTTAGCCTCTTCAACCGCCTCGTCATCGGTTTCTTCCTCTTCTTCCCTATTCATCACTTTCCTCTAGCATCAGGTGGTTCAAGTTCTCTTCCAGAGGTGGAAGCCCATCATCACTACCAGAATCAGATCCTACATCTGCTCTTCTATGCTTCTCAGCATCTTCTACAGTTTCATGGAGAAAAACTTCAATTACCATCTATAAGGTCTTAATGTTGATTCATCTCTGTGATATAATAGCGATTTATGATTGTTACCACAAGGAGCAGTTGACTTTTGGATTCTTGAATTGCTCGAAAGCCAAGCGTTCTGAGCAGAGATAATTTCAGCACCGTTCTCGCATTTTGAATATGCCTTCAGTAGCTCTCTGCAGGGTAGATAAATAATGTTAAATGCAGCTAAAGATGACACAAACCATGTGATGTTAGATTATGAAAAGCACAACTATACAAGCTAAAGCAAGGGTTTTTACAAGAATTGGCACCATCTATGGGAAAGAGCGAACGTAGGCGAGACTTTTATAGCAAGAACTAAAGTTTGTTGAAGGACAAAACTACCAGATATACGAATCTGCTAAGCAAATCAAGCATGAATTGAAGGCAAAACATAAATGCATGAACAATAACAATGTCAGCTGTTTTGAAAAAATCAAATACTATTGTAACACCTATAAATGAGGACCTTTTGATGATTAAAAAATGCGATAGGAATTTAATCAAATTTACATCATGAGTTCTGTTCTCGTCAGAGATCCGCTCACCTTTTCATTTCTTCAGGTAAGCCTGCGAACTGTTTCCTGATCGTCTTTTTCGTTATGACGACATAATTATTCAATGTTGTGCTTAATAGAATTCTCTTCACCTGAAATCTCTTATCCTAATCTCATTCTCTCCTCCTCAAAGTTGCCTCAATTTCACATCATCTGATATCACAAGTCCAGCATCGCTTGATAAAAGAGCTATTTTAGGTCTTCTACACCAAACTCATTAGCTAGTTGGTCCTACACCAAATCACTCAAGTGTGATTCTATTTATACTAAAAGTACTGCACACATGAAGGATGCTGATTTATGGCAGCAAGATGCATATAGAGAGTTTCATAAAAAAATGTTTAGAGAGAGAGAGAGGGAAGAAATCATCTGTGTTCAAAATAATTGACAATGAACAGCATTTATCGCCACTGTAGCTGTCATGAATGCCCCATAATTGACAAAGCTCTATCATCAATGCAAACCATATAACAATTAATCACAATTGCTATCAAATTTGATCTGAAAGATCATGAGGGGACTATTTTCCAAGAAAGTCTTCCTTAAATAACACAATATATGCCTAAAATCTGAAAGAAGTCGCAAAGAAAACAACCCAAGTTGTTCTCAAGTCCAATCAACTTCAAGAACTGGGCATGTATTCATGTTCCTCTTGGGTCCTACATAACAATGGCATTGGAATATTTAGTTGCAACACCATCTTGATTTTGGCTAACAAACAAATCTCGTTATGTTCAGCAAAGTCAAGAGGTAGCAAAACTCTCTGGAAATTTTCCTTTGTGCATGTCAGTAATTAGCAGGAACATAAACCAAGAAATTATTTACTTTTTTTTTTGAGGAAGTAAGAATTATGTAGTTTGATAGAACATAAAAGGTATCTTAAAGTCAAGGGTGCATGCCTGTTTAAGGACAAGAATGAGTGCCCCCACTTGAATTTGCCTAGAATCAAGTTTGCAGTCTCATCTTCACCACTGTAAGGAAATTAAAAGAACCATGTCAATCATGTGTAGCACTAGATGCCTGCTGAATGATGGGGGCCTGTTTTTCTCATCCTACGCATCCCTGATTCCTATTTTATAGATATCAAAACTGCTTCAATGAAAAACCAGGGCCGAAAACTTCCCAACCTCTATGGGAGGATTTTTTAAAAAAATTATCAAATTTTACTATAAGACATAAGAGGATCCGATTATCAAGAAGGCCGTTGCACATGAAAACATAAACCGGATAAAAATAAGGGATAAACAGTACCAAAACCAAAAAAGAAGTAATGAAGAAAATTCCGGTGGCATGATACGTACGAACATAGTGAAGCCATTGATATTTTATATGTAATGGGTTCACAACAAACTTACAAAACTCAAAAGTTTAATGTGTTCTAACAAATGCTTTGCTTTTACATAAGATGCATATTATGCAACCTGACTGACATAAATAAATACAAGCGTAGATAATCACAGTAATCAGGAAATTTAAACGACAAGGATGAGAGTCAAAGTAAATATTGACAGAAAGCCCTCACACAGGTAAAAAACAAGTATCCCTAAATATTTTCAGTGAATAGGAAAGTTGAGAATTTCCACGATATGTGAACCATAATTCAAGCCTCTTAAAGATCACAGCTGAAATTTCAAACCAAGGAGAGCCACTTGTCATTTTTTAAAAAAATCTACATTCAAGATATATCAGCATAATGAAACTACCATATTATCATAGCTGCAGCTAGTGCTTCCACACAGGATAGCTCACACGGGCGGCCATAATTTACAGGGTTTGCAGCGACCAGCCATGGCACTGCAATATGAGGGCATCATAATGTCATTTCTACGTAATAATAATATATGGAAAGAAAAAGCCAATGCTGCTGGTGCAGAAAACAAAGACAACTCCTAAGTAAATGTAATAAAGGTTAACCGCAGTGATATATTTCTGTTTTATGAGATAGAGGTTAATACCACTAGCTTGTGCATTACTCAACCTAAACATATTGTGCAGAGATCTGCCTGAAGCATACACAATCTTCTCAGGATAAATATGAGTAAATATGTTTAATTTCTTGTTAAGCAGAACACTACACAACAAAAAACAATTTAACAGAGCTGTTTAGAAACTTCTAGCTAGCACCAAACTGCTATTGGATTTTTTTTTGTCACGATGCTCTAAGCAACTATCAATTAAATTGATATGAAAAGTTAGTTTTAAATAGTAGGTTCTAATTGCTAGTTCTACCCTTGTAGTGGATGATTTTCATGTTTAGCAACATATTTAATTTAATCATTTACTAGTAATATTGTTTAGTGGCTCGATTAAACGGGCTCATTACCAGTACCTTTATTTGAGATCAAGATGGAGTTTCAGCACTCCATGCCTTGAATGAAGATGAGATTATTTTTGAAGTGTTGAAGAGATCACGGATTGAAATTCAAGTGAAAAATGAAAGTTGATATTATTCAAATTTCAATCATGTTCTTATTTGAGAATAGATTGCTTGGAAAGTTGATCTTTCACATGTTAGAATAGGTTGGCTGGAAGTTTGAGCATTTAGAATATCATAGATGTTAATTAAATCAAATTAATGTTGGTTGAATTTTAAACTAAAACATTTTTTTTCTAAAACTTAAGCCCTTTTTTAGATTAATGCTGTGAGGAGTTCAACTTGAGTTTAGTTTTCCTATGCAAGCATGAGGTCTGATGGAAGGCGACCCCCTGTAGGGAGGTTGGCCTCGAGGGCGACCTCGAGGGCGACTTTCCAGTCTTGCCCAATTAATTCAGGTCGACCTTGAGATCAATCCCATGTGGTGAGGTTGACCTTGAACTATCCGTTGGGCTTTTTTCGAAGGTTCAATGGTTAGTTGGAGTCGAACTGAGGTTGACCTCCTAGCATGTGATTGCCAGATTTTTTAGCCGTTAGAGACTTCATTATTTAAGGGGAGGATAATTGTTGGGGCTACTCTTTTGTTCATTGAACATCTTAATTGCTCACAACAACCTCCCTCTTCGTCCATCATTCTAAAATGATCTAAAACAATTAAGAGGAGCCTCTAGTGCATGCTAAAAGAAAGGTTTTTTTGTTTAAAACAAGAAATGTGCTATAGTAAGAATTTTCCAATCTAGATGTGGTGGACACAGGCTCAAATATAAGCCAAACTACATTATATTGTGTGTTCATTATGGATGTGACTTTTTCTTTTTTCATTCATTATTGCTCTCACTTGTGTTAATTCTCTAATTATTTATATTATTGAGTTACTGCACTAACAATTTATATTAAGGTAAATTAGATCTTAAACTTTTAAATAACATCTATTCACCTTCCCTTTAGACATCATATTAGGGTCAAACGTGTGCCTAAACAATCTTAGAAAAAAGAGAGATTACTGACATATCCATGGGAAAATACCATAATCAAAAACTGGTCCAAAAAAAAAGTTCTTATAGTTTAAATGATATAACATGTGGGTCATTCATTTTTGCTGCTAACTCGGTTAAAATCATGAAATTGCCCTTAAATATCAAATTTCAGGACATTCTTTCTCCTTCAATTTGCTGAAAAGAGCATCATGACCAAGCCATCGACATCTCTCTCTATCGCTCTTTTGGAAGCCTTCTTCCTAGCAGCCAAACTCTCTCCATCCCTCTTCCTCTTCTTGTCTTGGCAAAGAGAGAGAGAGAGTGATGCGGGATAGAAAATAGAAATAATAATTTTTTTAATCAACAAAATTGACTAGCAAATTATTTTAATTAAGCGCAAAAATATTTTCTGAATAAATTATATAATTAAAAAGATTTATAAATCCCGCAAATTAAAAATTTTGAAATTAAAATACAGTTGGATTGTCTGATAAATAAATAAAAATTTATCAAATTAGATTAAGGCGTCGATTTAAATTCAACAGATCAGATCTGAAGCTCAAAAATTTCGGTTAGATGTCTTGCAATTAAAATCCAACAGTAATTTTCACTTTAAGTAATATATGGCCGCACAATTAGAGCTGAATAAATAATCTAAGTAAATAAATTTATATTAAAATCAAATGATTAGATTAGTTCGATTCAAAGAAGAAATTATACCAAATTGTAATCTCTCCAACTTTAGGATGAGATCGGCTAGAATCCACAGGAGGATCGGCTTTGAACTCAGCAAGTAGACTGGCGGATGAAGTAGTCGAGCAGCAGCAAAGCTTAGGAAGGATGGCATGCATGATCCATGCTAACAGGTGATGCAAATGGGCTGTCCAATTCGGCAGGTTGCTTGATCAGAAGGGCAACAACGAGCATAGGTGATGCTGGTGAACATAGGGCCACAAGCGGGCAACGTAAGCGCAATGCTCTCACATGCGCACTGGGGGGGAGAGGGAGGGGAGGGAAATCGCTCATGCTCGCGGGCGCTTGCAGAGGCGCAGTCGCCCACGCTTGCAAAGGCGCAGTCGCTCACGCTTGTAGGGGCCGCAATCGCTTGCGCTTGAGGGGGCACAACCGGTCAGTTGCTCATGGGCGGGTGCAAACGAGAGCAGGCAGCTTGGCAATATAGTGAGGAAGCTGCGCGTTGCCGTAACTTGAGCGGACAGGCGATCTCGACGTGGCGTGACCAAGTGGGCCCCTTGTTTGGGATTGCGTAGGTGAGGAAGCTATGCGTAGGGTGCGACTCAAGCTGACGGCGAGCTCAATGGGATAGAAGCTCGAAGCTGGTGACCTCAATTGAACGTGGCGCAGGTGGGCGACAGTAACGGTAAGGGATTAATGAAAGTTTTTTTTTTTAGGTAATTCCATTTAGGTCTATGAGATTTGCTTACTTGGACACAAAAGTTCACAAATCTCAAAACATGTCATTCATGTCCACAAAAAATATTATATGGGACATCGTGGTCCCTCTGTGACAGAATCTGTTATGTATTATAAAAATGACAAAAATACTCTTCCTTAATCTGTTAATTTTCAAAATATGCCATTGATTATGGTCGTGTGCAGAAGCATGGCCTCGAGCACCGGCAGCCGGCAGCGCGCTGCCGCCAGCATCCGAGTATTGGTGGCCGGTAGCGTGCGGCCGCGGAGTCTTCGCACGGGTCGCCGCAACGCGCGGCCACCAGCGTCTGCGCGCAGACGGCAGCGTTTGTTGCCGC
>JAEMOT010004242.1:2962-81430 GCA_019297695.1 Apostasia ramifera | reverse complement strand
TAATAAAAAAATAAAAAAGGGACCCAGATGATAATTTTTGAAAACCTAGGGACCCCGAAAATATAATTTAAAAAATGTGGATCTGTGTGATAATAACCCTTAAACTCAGGGACCTGAGTGAAATTGCCCTATTTTAAATTAAATGAAATCGGAGATGATTTCGTAATGGAAAATTTGATATGAAAATCGTGTGAATTAAATCTATTTTCTATTTAAGGCTTAGATATTAAGCCATTAATTAAGGGGAATTTCGTTTCTCACTCTGCTCTCGAATCTTCTATGTAGTCCACGTGAAACCCTCGTTTCTCCAGCGCAGAAGCGCATTAAATCCCGTCGCCCTCCCTCTTTTAAACCCTAGTCTCACTTTTTAAGCGCAAAAGTGGGCGCTTTTCTTCGCCGGCCTTGCGGCATCTTCATCATTCTATTCATTCCTTCCTCCCCACACTTGCCATTCGTTCATAAATCAGGAGAATCGACGTCCTTTCTCCCTGTCTCATGGCGACGCCGCGTGCCTTGTTCGCCCTCCTCATCCTGGGGGCTTTGGCTCCATGGGCCGAGTCTAAAAAGACAATCGCTGAGGCGCCATCGCCATCGTCATCGACTTCGGCGGTCTGCACGTCGGCGCTGGTGAGCCTCTCTGGTTGCCTGCCGTACGTTCAGGAGGGAAGCACGGTGGCGAAGCCGGATTCGTCCTGCTGCTCGCCTCTAAAGAAGGTTTTGAAGGAAGACGCCCCCTGTCTCTGCCAGGCCTTCAAATCTAGCTCTTCCTTCGGCGTCAGTCTCAACATAACGAAGGCCCTTTCTCTCCCCTCTGCTTGCGGCTTCAAGTCTGCACCTCTCTCCAATTGCAAGTGTTAGTGATCAGCATTCTCCTTTCACTCTCTATATACTAATTGCTCTTATGCCATAAGAGTTTCTTTATTAGAGTCTCTTGCTAACTGAAGTTCGATTCATTTGTTTCTGCAGTGACTGCTGCTGGTGCGCCTTTAGGAGCTCCTGGTATGTGTTGTTAATTATTCTCTTAATAATGGTTGATTCAGCTAGTAAACTATAGGAATTTGTTGCGGAGAGAAATGGAAGTTCTTGAGAAGGCAGAAAATTCAATTATTATCAATAAATCGAAAAGAGGGAGAGAAAAATGGGATCTTGTGAGCCAAATTTCTTAATTTTTTTGTTCCTCTGCAGATCTAAACAACAATGTGCTATGCAGTCCAGAGTTATTGGACATTTCAGTGCGTTTTTCTTTCTGATTTCAGAAGATTATACTCTATTAACTTTAGGATTATCTCACAAACTGGTTAGTAATGGGCATATTGGTCCACGGACCCACTGCGCACATGGTGCTTCAAAGTAGTTTAATGCTGTAAACGGCCATGAACTTTATTTCTTGAAGAACGGATACTTTAAATTAAACGACAGTACCAGCAAATAACCAAAAAAAGGTTACAGCTTTTACTAGTACACAGTTTTTTTTTTTTACATATTCAGTCCATACATTAGACTCAGGGTTTTGCGTTTTAGGCTCTGGCTCTGCTTTCTAGTGTCTGCTTGCTGGACACGGGTTTACCATAACAGGCTCAGGTGGCGCTGTTTCTTCCTTCTGCCGGCCTGCCTTGCTGGGTTACCTGCAGAATAGCTAAAGCTCTCTTATTTACATATTATCTTAAAATTAGTTCTAATTAATTACATATTAAATCCATTATATTACTGCATTCTTTGTTTCAGCAATTATAGACATTGTTTTCTGACAAAAAGTGATAGTAACAATTAAAGTGTTCAAATGATTACTTTCATTAATTTAGGCATGTCTGTATGAGATGTAAACATTAGCAATTGAGTTGTTAATGTGAAGGATCCTATATGAAATCCTTGATATAATGTCTCCATCAGTTTGAGATTTTTGGCCCATTGTCTTCTCCCTCGCCTTAAAAATCATGCAACCACATTAACATAAATGGCAGTTGTCATGAATCTAGAAAATTTGAGACATACTCAATGCTTTTCATATTATTTGCTTGCACTCAGCTAAACCTTTACTATTTCCATATGGCAGCTCAAGCCCCCGGAGCAGCGCAGGCTGGTGGGCAGGTCACTCCTGCGTCGGCACCGTCGTCCAGCATCTTGCATGCACCTTCGTACTTTACTCTGTTTCTGATTGGTATGATGATGGTTGTGTTATGTTTCATCCCTTAAGTGCTGTGATCTCGTCTCCTAATGCTGTATTGCACCCTTTGGCAGTTTGTAGTTTGCTGAATTAAGACTTTGTCTCTTTGCTTTCTATGGAGTGTCCTTATCTTTCTATGGAGTGTGGAAATTCTTGCATTTTTCCTGAAATTAAGCAGTAAAATTACTTCTGGATTGGTATGTTTTTGGCCATCACTTATGAGCCTCATTGTCATTTGACTCATTTGTGTCCTTCTACTACGCTAATATGAATTTCATTGAACTACTGACCTCAGTTAATTTGTTTAACCTTAGTTAATTTCTTCATTTTGTTCCTCCCTCTAATTTTCATACATCAAGTTATTAACAACTATATTTTTGTTGAAATGCTTGTTTGTTTATAACTTTTATTAAAATTATAGAATATTCAAAAGTCGACGGTTAAAGGAATATTAGCTCCTGAATTTAATCCGAAGATCCAAAGTTTAAATCTTGGTTGAGCCTCAAAGCCCACATAGTTAAGTTAATATATATTATAGCCCTGTTTGGGAGAAAATTTTAGTCATAATAAAATTGTTTATCATTTTATTTCATATTTAATATAATTTATTTATTTATATTATAAATATTTTTTAAAATTTTTATAAATTTTTTTAATTATAGAATAAAAAGATAGTCAGGTTGATTTTTGTTAGTTATTTTTTAAAAATATTTATAATATGAAATAAATTGAATTATATTAAAATTTATATTAAATGTAAAATAAAGTAATTATTTAATATTAAAATTTAAATAAAATGTTATTTAAAATACATTTTAATTCTTTTTTAAAAATAACATTATAATTTGGCCATGATTAATTTTAATTTTGCTGGCTTTAAATGCTAACAAGTTCCGAATTCTTACGAATGTTCAATGGCCCAGCCTGGTGTTGGCAGATCTTATTTAAAGTTTTCTTGGGCTTGGCCCATGTGTTTTACTCTTGTTGGGCTGCCCATTTGGTCCCAGAACATAATTCCAGAATTAGGGCATGTCTATTAGTATTCTGGCTATAATAAATTCATGGAAAGGAAGAATGTTATGTAGCTTCGTAAAGTAGCTCCGAAGAGTTTTTAGGATTTTTGGATAATAATTTTATTCATTTGATGATTAGATTGTTCATCGTAAGAAGTGTTTATTGTGAAAATTGTATTTGCATCTCAACCGTTTATATGGCCTAAGGATCAGGTCTCTAGTCAATGCTCGATAGGTCAATAGTATGGTCAAAACAGTTAAAGATTGGAGTCACAAGGAATTCATCAGAGTTATTTTATGTGCTCGTGAATGGCGTCTTGTACTTGTGGAGTACGAGCACGGTGTACCCTCACACGAGTAGCAGGCATCTTATGCATACAAACAATAAGAAGATGAGTTCTATCTCATATGTTCAACTTAGCTTGTCCTCTACGCCACCATCTCACTGTGAAATCATCACATATCCCTGCCAGAGAGATATACCTTTACATAAGAAGCTTCTACTATTATCGTGTTTAGTAGACTGAGTCTGAAATGAATACGTGGTAGAAGCCTACAAGCTCTCCAACCAGCTGACCATTTGATGCAGCGAGGGTCGCATATGCAATGGTAAGTGAAGGTTTCTAATGTATCAATGGACCTAAAATGTAATACTCAAAATAATAAATTTTACTATGCTCAATGGAACTAGATCTCGTAGTGCTTTAGATGTCAACTTGGGCTTTATAGTGCAAAGTGATGCTAATGATCTAACTAGATTTTGAACACAGTAAATAAGATTGAAGTTTCTAACATATGAATGGATTAGAAATTTGTTGTTGTGGCTACTTGTGCAGAGTCGTCTAATGAAGAAAAACAAGCATATGAATGGATTAGAAATATGTTATTGTGGTCACTTGCGTAGAGTCGTCTAATGGAAGAAAAACATTGTGCTTCACTCAAACTCAGAAATAATATCAACTCATCATCCTCCTCTCTCATCCAACATACCTTCCATTTATAAAGGAGAGGAAGAAGAAGTGGGGTCAGCTTCTCTCCCCTTGTTTTATATGTTGTGGGTGAGATCGACATGGCGTGATTGTGATATGACCCTTCAATGCTGGCAATGCCTTCCTTTGTTGTTTTGCACTTGATTACTATCACAGAAGAAAAACAGATATCCAATTGAAGTAGAGAACAACAGAATGACATTAGGGGAGGAAAAAGAAGGAGAAGAAGCTAGACAAAAGAGAGGAAGATTTGTCTATTTCACATTTCTTTTCCGATTTATAACTCAGATGTTATATTTATATAGGAAGATTTGCACTTGATATAGCAAGTGAATCGATCAGAACCAAAGGCCCAACCCTGTTCAATACAATTGCACCAACTGGAGGCGTATCAATTGCCTTCCCCCCAAAATCCTTGCCCTCAAGGATTGCATAAGAGCTCTTTCTTAAGTTCCTTGAGATTGCCTCATCCATCCACACTGCTTCTTCCCTTGGGCCATCGAAATGAGCATATTTACTCAAGCAGTCTACCACCACAAATATAGCAGTTTTACCTTAAGAAGACGGTAGCCCTTCTATGAAGTCCATAGAAATGTCAGACCACACAAGTATCGGAACACGTAAAGACTGAAGGAAACCTGGGGAAGCCATATTTTCAGACATTTCTTTGACAACCATCATAGCTGTGCACTATTGATCTCATAGTTTTCCTGATTCCCCTCCAGTAAAACACTAATTTGATTCTTTCTGTGGCTGCAGTGATTCATGAATGGCCACCTGCAACATCAGAATGCATTAGAGTAGCAATATGAACTCGCAGTTGCTCATCTTTGCCATCCACCAATCTTCCCTTTCTTCTCAATTGTTGATGGTTTCAACTATATTTTGATTCCAGTCTAGGGTTATCTTTCAGGTTCATGAGCAACTTTTTTAATTTTTCATCTTGACTCCATGATTCTTTAATTCTTTCTATCAACTCAATTGAAATTCCTGTGACCATGGAAAATAGCTGCAAGATCGAAAGGGACGGTATTCTGGATAAAGCATCAGCAACCACATTTTCTTTGCCCTTTTTATAATAAATTGTAAAGTAATAATCTACCAACTTCACTAGCCATTTTTGTTGTGTCTCTGTTAATATTCGTTGTTCAATTAAAAACTTTAAACTATTGTGATCGGTTCTGATTTGAAAATAATTTTCTATAAGATAGGGCCTTTATTTTTTAACAGTTGTAGTGATGGCAAGCATCTCTTTCTCATAGGTAGGTAGTAATTTGTGCTTCCCCGATAGAGTCTTGCTGAAATAAGCAATGGGTCTTTCCATTTGCATCAGAATAGCTCATGTTCCTTCTTCGGATGCATGAGCTTCAATTACAAAATCTTTGAAAAAATCTGAGTGGACACCATTTTCTACTTAGATTTTGAAAAGCCTCCCTTGCCTCCTTGGGCCATCGAAATTGCCCTTTCCCAGGGAGAATAGTCAATGGTTTACTAATCTCCCCATACCCCTGCACAAACCTCCAATAATAACTTGTCAAACCTAGGAAGCAATGCAATTCCTTTAAATTTTTAGGCTCTAGCCACTCCAACATTGATTTTTTTTTCTCTAGCTCTGCTTTTACTCCTGTTAACACGTGGTTCCTGCGCTGCATCCTGACCGTACACGTGGCGCCTGGCTGGCCTCCACTTGATTGATTGATTTGCTGACTCATCTCTTTGACTTTGCAGGACTTTCGTCCAGGTCAAACCTCGGCCACGAGGGTTCATCCTAACCTCGTGCCCCGATATCCCAGGATACCCCTGATAACATCGGGCACGAGGTTACGGAGCAACGCCTGTCACAATCAGTTCTACCTAACCGCGCTACTCCCCGTACAGAGCGCCTTTTCCCAGGCCTACAAATCAAGGATCTGCATGCTTCAGCCATCACGGATCCCCAGAAAAGGTACCAATATTAAAAGATATCGTCCTTTTGGGCAACTGCAGGCCTCTCTGGTGGCAGACAAACAGCGCGGACCCAGAGCTTGTCCATCACCTTTTCTCCGGAAATCAGGGTGAAGCCACGCACTCCAACGGCTACAAATACTACTGAAATAGTCCCCAACAGGGATTCAGACTCTCATTTTTGTAACAGAGCCCCAACTGAGGAGCTCTCTTCCTTCTTCTTCTTCTTTTCTTCCAAACAACACTGTACAAGCCTTCAGGGCCACTTTTTCTCCATTAGTGAAACTTTCTTCGCTGATCGACCGGTGGATGTAGGGGATTTCCTCCCTGAACCACCTTAAATCTCTGTGTGTTTCTCTGGATGCTCTGAACTGGTTTCTCCCTTGAGCTTTCATTAACAGGCTCACCCCTTTGCGCGCCGCCGTCTCCCGGAATCCTCTTTCTCTTTGGTGTTTCCTGGGACCCCCACATCCTACGTCAACAACTCCTTTAGTTGATATCACATTCCCTAAGTAGCTGATTTAGTTGGCTTCAAACTCACATTTACATTCTTTCATATGCATGGAGCTGACTAGAAGGACTTGAAACAGTTTCTTTCGATGCAGTATGCGATCCTCCCAAGCCTTGCTATACACAAGGATGTCATAAAAAAATACAAGCACAAATCGTTTGAGTTGATCTTTAAATACCTTATTCATGACACATTTAAATGTTGATGGGGGCGTTGGACAAGTCAAATGGCATGACTAAAAATTCATAGTGGCCTTGGTGAGTTCTAAAAGTCATTTTAGCACATCTTCAGGCCTCGTCTGAACTTGCCAATACCCCCTCACAGTTTTAGAGTTTAGCTCCCGATAATCCACACATAATCTCCATGTACCATCCTTCTTCTTTACTAGGATTACTTGTGAATAAAAAGGACTATGAACTCTCCCTGATTATTATCCTAATTAGCCTTCAATAACATCTGAATTTGTCGTTGACTGCTGGCTCATTCATCCCAAGTTGAATGTTGATCCTCCCTCTTTTTCCCAGTTTGCTGCACTTCTAGCTCATACTGCTACTCAGGTATCATCATAGAAGATGTCGACTTAATATTTTTGACCTAAACAACTTGGACTCGGTCTTAATCAGAACTTAACTAGAAAGTTATTGATACGAACTTTTCATTCTAAACTTCTTATGTCAAGAATGGCTAAGTAATGGGAACAGATCTAACCTTAACTTTAAAATTCCTTCCTAATATTCTTTCTTAGTTTGAAAATAGATCAACAAAAATCAAAGCCGACTAACAAAGTACTAAAACTTTAAAGTGAGATCTAAAATGATTTCCACCCCAACGTATATGCAGTTAGAGAATAGCCTAGGCCGAAATTGGCTAATTAGTAGTCCAACGAGTTAGAAATATATAAGAAAAAGGGTAAAGCGCATGCTCACGTTTGCTCATGCCAGAAAGAGGGAGAGAAGGAGGGAGATCCAATTAATAATTATATCAAAAGTCAGTAATTCATGATATTATGCCTTAAACTCAAAAACTTAAATATAATTTACTATTAAAAAAAAGTTCAAAGGCAATGCAATGTTTGCAAACAAGAATAAAGGCATGCTTTACAGAAAAATAATGTTCTATAATTGTATAAAAAGAATTTTTTTATTAAGTAAATTGCTGTTAAAAGATAGAACTGCTTGATAGAAATTATTATTTTTATTAAAATGATCATATAAATGATTTGTTTTAATTATATGCATAGTATTGACATATGATATATTCAAATATATTTATATATATAATTAGTGGTGAGCTAAGATCTCAAATTAGGAGGTCAGAATATATTTTACAATAATATATTTTAAAATTATATTAAATTATAAGATAAATTACATTTAGGCTCTTAAAATTAAAGAGAAAATGCGAATTTGTCTTAATATTAAAATATTTTCAAGACGGACTCTCAAGTATAGTTTGCATTAGTATATTTATTCTCAAATGTTACAGCCTTATTAAAATGATGGTAAACAATTATTTACCCTTAGAAATTTTACATCATCCAAGATAATAAGCTTATTTTAAATATTTTTTTAGCAAAATAAGCACAAAGAAAGAGCAATAGTCATTCTGATGAAAAAATGGAAATATCATCTTATAAATTTTTGGCAACAAAGATTCGAATGATTAGATAGTTCTTTTAAACACTCTTTTCATAAAAGAAAAAATTCAAACTTCAAAACAAAAAAAAAATATAATAAACTTTTTTTTGAAAACTTTTATAATAAACTCAAGTATAATTTGCATTAGTATATTTGTTCTCAAATATTACAGCCATATTAAAATGAAGGTAAATAATTATTTACTCTTAGAAATTTTATGCCATCCAAGATAATGAGCTTATTTTAGATATTTTTTTACTAAAAAAAAATATTAAGTTAAAAGAATGAATTTGAGTTGTAATAGGAGTTCAAAAATTAAAATGAGAAAAATTTTAAAAATTGTGAAGGTTAAATGAGAGGCATTTTTGTACATGGAGAAAGGTTTAATAATTATGTTTAATTAATATTGACAGTTTATGTGAATAAGGAGCACGTTCACGAATGAAAATTAAACTGAGGGATAATATGCTCATACAAATTATATTTGAGGAACCTATGGAGTTTCCCAGCCCAAGCACGCACGCTCAACTATGGAATTTTTCATCACTAGCTTCACGGTCTTGCCCCAAAAGATGCCTCTACCATTTGAGATCACGTTATCTATTTATACAACTCAGGATCTTCCTCCCTTTTTGATGTGGGATGATTCATTCTTGTGCCCCTCTCACCACTCATTATTCGGCTTAGAAGTCTGTCAAGAGCTGCACTTTACTTTAGTGATTCATTTCTCTTAGGATATCACCCGACGATCACTCCCTGCCCTCTTCGGCCATGGGCGCCACATATGTATTTATACAAATTATTTTTGAAAAACCTGTCTTATAAATTTTTTAAAGAGATAATTACCTATATGCCATACTATTTAGCTTTATTTATGCATTACTCATCCATTCTTAGTTAATTACGCTATGCACACTCAAAATATTATAAAATCTTACATTCACAAACTTGAGTTAAAATTCAGTCAGAATCTATTTGAAAAAAAATATTTTGTTAGTAAATTATTAAGATTATATTTTTACCCTTAATGGTACATTTTTTTCTTTCTCAATGCCACACTAAAGCGCTGATTTATCCTAAAATCAATTCACATCGCAGATGTCTCTTTTCCTTGCCACCACTTAAACATCAATGTTTTAAGATTTTCACTCAAAATATATTTAAATATCCTTAAAATAATATGATGAACAGCTCAGATTTTTTATAACCTAACTATAGTTAGGTTATTGAAAAATTATAATTACTCATTATAATAGAAATAAGTTAAAGTGTGTGTATGTAAGATTTTGTAATGTTTTAACACTGAAGAGAAGTTAATAACTAATAAGCTAGGTTGCCACAAAAATTCTCCAAATTTAGAAGTGAGGACCTACTTGAAAGCAGCACCTGATATCAGGGACCCAGATGTAATTTACGGTATGTTGGAGGGGTGAGCTGGTTGGATGAGGCGAGCACGGAGATGCACTGATTGAAAGGTGTTGAAATCTTATTAGTTATTTTCATATCTTTGGCTGTGCTTTGAGAACACGTTGATAACTACTTATTTTAACGTAATTACTAATTACAGATGAGGACTTTGAGCCGTTAAAACTAATTAAACTATTTGATTTGATCCCATTTAATATAATTATTAGAACCTTCTCTAACATTTCTAGTCGAATAACTCTCCTCGAACAGCGCTAGTCGAACAGCTCTTTTAGGAAATATCATCAGATCATATCTTCTGTACTACTATATCAACTCAGCATTTAACGCAGCATGAGGGTCCACTGCCTAATCGTCATTTACAGCAATAAGTGTCAGACGTGACAGACTGTATCTATTATATCCCCTCCTCTCTAAGCTATAAATAAGAGAGAGGAGGAGAAGCTCTCTGATTCTTTCTCTCAAAAGGTCATTCTCTTTTTCTCTCTTGTACTCATTCTCTTATTCGGACTCCATTTAGAGACCATCTAGTTTGTAAGAGAAGGATTCGATTAGTGGATTTAAATCACCTAGACAGCGTCGTGATTTTTCCCCAGGATATTCGGATTTTCACGTAAAAATTATCGTCCTATTTCATTCTATTTTGACATATTTTTTTGCATCAACAATAATAACGAAAACTATTAAATAAATATATATACACAAGTATAATACCCTATTAATAATTTGTCATTAAAACTTTTAAATTATAATTCTTTTTAGCTGAAGAAAAAAAAGTTTAATAAATTTTGTGATTTTTTAAAATATATAAAATAAAGTGGGTTAATTATATTAAAAATTATATTAGATGTGAAATAAAGTGATTGTTTTAGGTCTGTTTGTTTATAAGGTTAAATTTAATAAAATTAAAATTAAATTTAAATAGAGATATTTTTTATTAAAAGTTGTGAATGATGTGAAGTAAAGTTAGTTATTATATTGGGATATGTGAGAGATGTTATATAAATTAGTTATTATTTTAATAACGTGTGTAAGATGTGAAATAAAGTTAATTTTTAATATTAAATTTTATGTGTGATGTGATATATCTGATTAAAATTAAATCAGATTAATTTTAAATGGGCAAAAAAATGAAGCTTAATGTTAGAATTTACGATAAGATATAAAATAATTTTTAATTTTTTTTAAGTAAAAATAAATTAAGCTTTTAGTCATAATTAATTTTTTTCCGACTAAACACGGACTATAATTCTGAAACTGGTTGATATTCATACTTACGATGTTACTCAATTGATATTTTAAATCCGATCAAAATTCTAAAATATTGAGTTGTCAATAAGCGCTCGTACTGCTTGAGCTTGGAGTTCGTAACTTTTGAATCGAGCAATGGTCTAAAGCCTTAGTTTGAAATTAATTTCGAGCTAATTTTGAGTTGACTCCAACTTATATAAAATATGATGCGGCTTATAATTAATTAAATAATGCTTATAATTTTAATATATATAATAGTTATATAAAATATTTAAAAAAAATTTATACAAGTTGGCACAGCAGTCTAGTAATGAAATAAATTATGATATTTAAAATTTATTTTTTCTTAGATCAAAAGATGAAATCTTCTTGAATATAAAAAAATATTTATATTTTTTATTATAATATGAGTTCTCAAGAATTTTTATGTTCGTCATGGCACGAGTAAATTAAAGCTTAAAAGATTGAGCTTATGATCAATTAGCGGACAGGCAATAAGCCAATTACCTAATCGTAACGGCGAGCTACTTTGTTGACTCTTTTGATGATAAGTTCAATTCTTTCAGCTGACCTTGTTTGGCGCAAGGATCAAATCAGAACCAAAATGATACTAATTTAAATAATAATAATAATAATAAATAAAAATTTTTATTTATTCTGNTTTTTATATTAAAATTTATGTAAAATAATTAAAAAAATTTATTTATTATTATTATTATTATTTAAATTAATATTATTTTGATCCTCATTTAATTTTGATTTAGTCTTTAGGCTATGACGAACATAAACAATTCTGGGAACTCGTATTATACTTATGATCGAAAGGAGAAGTTATTGGGTTCGGACGGCGCACAGTCCGGAATCCAATCAGAGGGCGCCATGTGTGCTATACAGCTGGGTCCGGACACACGTGGCGCCGTCTGATTGGACGTCCGAACGATACGTGCGGCGCACCTAATAATTTTTCATCGAAAGAGTCAGCAAAGTAGCTCGCACGGTTAGTTAATTGGCCAATTACCTGTCAATCTTAGCTAGCGGACAAATACTGACAGCTTGACGACAGCTGTTGATCCCCTGTATTTATTCTCTCGTGCAGTTCGCAAATTTTAATTTTAATAAAATTAAAATTTAAATTGAACAAAAATATTTTTTTTTTAAATTACGAATATGATAGAATAAAACTAATTATTATCTTAAAATATATGATATAAATTAGTTATTATTTTAATATATAAATAAAATATAAAATAAAATTAATATTTTATTTTAAATTAGAGATTTAATATGAAATATAATTAATTTTTAATATTAAATTTTATTAGTGACGTGAAAAATCTATTTAAAATTAATGAGATTAATTTTAAATATGCTAAAATAATGGCCCATGTTCCTTTTATCTCTTGCGCCCCTCAATTTTTTTTGATAAATTACATCTCAGCCCCCTAGAATCAGTAAGACATTATAAAATAGTCTTAATTTTTAAAAAAACTCAATTTTTATATCAGATATTTTAAAAGAGCTATAATTTATTCCATCTTTTAAAATTTAATCTTTTTCATCAGTCTTTTCTGATAAAAATATAAAATTTGACTTTTTTTATTAATTTAAATTGTTTGTATATTTTAAAAACTATTATACCCTTTTATCTTCACTTTTTTAAAAAAATTTAATAAAAATTTAGAATCTAATTTATCTCATCTTTTACTTTTTTGGCTCTAAAATTTTAAATCTAAAAGTATTTCAAAATTATATCCTAATATTAAAAAAATTAATAAATAAGCATGATCATATGTCATAATAATAACAAAATTAATAACTATATATTATTTGAAATCAAACAACAATATTTTTATAACATAAGAAGCCCAAATCAAGATTTTTAAAAACTTAGAACTAATTTGTAATGCCCTTCTAATCTCATATGCTCAAATGCAATTTATCCTTTTTTTAAATATCATGAATTTCTTAGGTTGGAATCCTATTTTATGCAAATCATTAATTTGAATTTCTTTCTAATAGATCGTCATGAATTAGACTTTTTTCTAACGAGTACGTGAGGTATACAGTATTTTTATCTAGGTTTTTCTATTAAGTGAAAATCTCGACTAAATTCATCAACGAGCATAAAATAAGTATCAAATGTTAAAGCCCTGTTTAGCACGAGAACAAAAATCAGGACTAAAAATAGTACTAGCTTAAAAAATAACAATAACAATAATAAATAATTTTTTTAAATCATTCTACATAAATTCTAATATAAAAAAAATATTATTTTACTTCATATACTTAATAATTTTTAATTAAAATATTAACTTTATTTCACATCCTAGATCAAAATACTCGATTCAAATATTTTGATCTAAGATGTGAAATAAGTAGATATTTTTATTGAAAATTATTAAGTATATAAAGTAAAATAATATTTTTTTATATTAGAATTTGTGTAAAATAATTAAAATTTTTATTTATTTATTTATTATTATTATTTTAAATTAATACCATTTTGGTCATAATTTTAGTCATCATGCCAAGCAGGGCCGGCCTATATATAAAACATTGTCTACCTTAGGAATTCATCGGAAAAAATCCAAATTCGTAAATTCTACTAAAAGAAGGACTCAATTGTAAAAACCCAGACAGCATTTATTTATTTATTTATTTATTTATTCATTGAAATCAACTGATCATTAAACAACATTTAAAATTAATAATTATATTCATTAAAGGTTTGAAAAAATCTCATTAAGAACTGCTATATATATTAAGGAACAAACTTAATTAACGAACAAAGAGTTCCCAGCTGAGCCGTCTTTAATTTTGCTTGCTCTTTAGAGCAAGAGAACAATGGCTATTCGCCTCCCTCTTCTTCTCCTTATCATTCTCTTCTCGTCCCTTGCAGTCATATCTCTTGCTGCACGACCCACTCCTGTCAACCGTTCGCCCGGTCCGGCTAAGGCCGTCAATCTCGGCGGTTGGCTCGTCGCTGAGGGATGGATCAAGCCCAGCCTCTTCGACGGTATTCCTGTCAATAAAGATCTGCTGGTAATTCTAGCTGCATCTTTTTTATTAGTAACCTTTTAGAGCACTATATATACGATGAAAATTAATGACATAAAATAATTTAAATTAAAAGGTGTAATATTATGGTTCAAATATAAAAGTATTGTTTATTTTGATCTTAAGGAATTGCATAATTTAAGTTCCTTCTTAAAAACTGTCGTTTTTTTTTTTATGTGAGACGATCCATTCATGAGCCCCTCCACCTAAATACTTGCCAGGTTGGGTGATTCCTATTCAATTATATGAGTATGACTCAACTATCGCTTCTCACCATATTCGTCCCCAGTGCTGTCACAGGCCCACCAGTTTCGTTCGGCTCATCTCTGAATTATATTATGTGAATTAAGTACTTACTAAGAGGTCACACATTTCAATACTCCTTCATCCCAAGCACATTTAACTATAGAGTTTTCATCATTAATTTATTTGTCTCGCAATTTTTTTTCAACAGATATTCCTACCATTTGAGATCTCGTTAGCTACTTATATATCTTACGAATTACCTTTTTTTTTAAAGTGGGATAATTTATTCTTATGTTTCTTCTCTTAAAGTTGTCAATAATCATTATAGTTCTATGTTAAATAAATTTTAAAATTTAAATATTATGCATTTCACATAAATTTATTTAAATATTATGTTTTCATACTATGATTAAATTCTATAAGTACTTAAATGAAATATTCTATTATTTAGATAAAATATTTCATTAAATTTGAAATTTTCTTTCAAAATTCAAATTTCTATTCTAAAATTTAAATTTTGATTAAAGCGCAAACTAATCATAGTTAAATAATACTAAATATGACATATGTAAAATATATCTAAAAAAAAATATGCGAAAGATATAATATTTAAATTTTATTGATAAAATGTGTAATTTTTCTAAATTGAATATTCTGTATGTAAACTTTTCAATTTAATTTAGACATAAATTAAGAGCTTAATTTTGAAAATTAAATATTATGCATTTCACATATTTATTTAAATATTATGTTTTCATATGATTAAATTCTACAAGTACTTAGATGAAATATTTTATTATTTAGATAAAATATTTCATTAAATTTGAAATTTTCTTTCAAAATTCAAATTTCTATTCTAAAATTTTAATTTTGATTAAAGCGCAAACTAATCATAGTTAAATAATACTAAATATGACATATGTAAAGTAAATTTAAAGAAAATTTATGCGAAAGATATAATATTTAAATTTTATTGATAAAATGTGTAATTTTCCTAAATTGAATATTCTGTATGTAAATCTTTCAATTTAATTTAGACATAAATTAAGAGCTTAATTTTGAATTGTAAATATTATGCATTTCACATATTTATTTAAATATTATGTTTTCATACTATGATTAAATTCTATAAGTACTTAAATGAAATATTCTATTATTTGGATAAAATATTTCATTAAATTTGAAATTTTCTTTCAAATTTCTATTCTAAAATTTAAATTTTGATTAAAGCGCAAACTAATTATAGTTAAATAATACTAAATATGACATATGTAAAATATATCTAAAGAAAATTTATGCGAAAGATATAATATTTAAATTTTGTTGATAAAATGTGTAATTTTCCTAAATTGAATATTCTGTATGTAAATCTTTCAATTTAATTCAGACATAAATTAAGAGCTTAATTAAGGTTTTAGGGAATACATGTTTGTCTGAAAGTCGTATTGCTAAATTTAACATTTCTTTGTCGTTTTAGGATGGCACCCAAATTCAGCTTAAGTCGGTGACACAGAATAGTTTTCTTAGTGCGGATAACGACGGCGGCTCCGCAATTGTCGCAAACCGGCCGTCGGCATCTGACTGGGAAACATTCAAAGTACGTACTGAAGTTTTTTTTTTCTTACGCCTATATATCAATCGATAACATTTTGATTGATTTATTGTTAATGCTTTAGTTGTGGAGGATCACTGAAACGAGCTTCCAACTTAGGGTGTTTAACTGGCAGTTCATTGGGATCGACGACCAAGCCAACCTAGTGGCTGTGGCAACCACTTCGGATGACTCGGATTCATCCCACACATTTGAGATCGTTAGGAACGATGATGATCCCAATCGGATTCGTGTTAAGGCACCGAATGGATCTTTTTTGCAGGTACTTGCACTTGATACTGTGCAAGTGATTGATTCATTTGTTATGAATTAATTGTTAATTATAACTGATTATTAGGTCAAAAGTGATGCTTCTGTGACGGCAAATTATCCGGATAAAACTACGTGGGGAGACGATGATCCGTCAGTGTTCGTGTTGACGACGGTGGGGCAACTGCAGGGAGAGTTTCAGGTCACCAATGGCTATGGATCAACTGATGCTTCCTCTGTCATGACGGTGAGAAGATGAAGTCTCTATTATGAGTTGTCAATAATCATATAATTAATTCTGTTAGCTTAAATGCCTGAGAGGGTGGGTGCAGGAACACTGGAACAACTTCATTGTAGAAGATGACTTCAAGTTCTTATCTGAGAACGGGTTGACTGCAGTGAGGATTCCTGTTGGATGGTGGATACGGTTTGATGAAAACCCACCTCACCCATTTGTTGGTGGATCTTTGAAGGCTTTAGATAATGCCTTCTCATGGGCAGAGTAAGCAATCTTCATATATAATTCCTCATTTCAAGATTTATTAAAACAAAAAGCAATAATCGATAATGAGACAATGAAAGTGAGAAGATACAAATTTACGTCAAAAATCTTAAGATCACAAAAAGAAATCATGAGTAAAAGAAGAGATTATGTAATGCATGCGGCCAAAGAAGGAGATAAATGATCGCCGGGTGATATTCTAAGAGAAAGGAATCATTAAAGTAAAGTGTGGCTCCTAGCAGACTTCTAGGTTGAATAATGAGTGGTGAAAGGGGTACAAGAATGAATCGTCTCACATCGAAAAGAGGGGGAGATCTTGAGCTGTATAAAGTAGATAACGTGATCTCAAATAGCAGAGGCACTTTTTGGGGTAAAAACGTAAGGCTAATGATGAAAAACTCAGTAGTTTAGCGTGCTTGGAGTGGAGTAGCATCGGGATGAGTGATCTCCTGGGAAGTACTCAATCCAGGATGCTACAGATTACATTGCCAAAGATGAGCACTGAAGAGTTATAAGAACTAAATGATATATATAGCACGCTCTAAAACAAAGTATTATATATATACGATGCATAATAATCTCTAGGCCCAAAATGAACATCAAATGGGCTTTCAAGTTATCATACTCTTAACATTTATAATTTCAAAGCAACACATTGTTAATTAATTTCGCTTTACTCTTCATATTTATGTGCATTGAAAGCAGAAAGTACGATGTGAAGGTGATCTTAGATCTGCACGCAGCACCTGGCTCGCAGAACGGATGGGAGCACAGTGGGACGAGGGATGGCCTGTTATCCTGGGGCCAAACCGATGACACCATCAATGAATCAATTGCAGCCATTGATTTCCTCGCTTCAAGGTATCATGAACTAACTATGAGCTCATACTTGATGCAGCATTTGCAGAAGTACTACTGGATATTGATTAGGCCTTCATTAATTTCACATGCTGCAGATATTCAAAAAGATCCAGCCTTTATGCAGTTGAGCTGATCAACGAGCCACTAGCACC
The DNA here is from genome assembly GCA_019297695.1 of Apostasia ramifera. Taxonomy (NCBI): domain Eukaryota; kingdom Viridiplantae; phylum Streptophyta; class Magnoliopsida; order Asparagales; family Orchidaceae; genus Apostasia; species Apostasia ramifera. The sequence continues at coordinate 63,817 of JAEMOT010004242.1, read as the reverse complement.
TGGAGTGACACTAAACAGCCTAGAAAAATACTATAAAGCTGGCTACAATGCAGTGAGAAAGTACACCAATGCCCACGTAATCATGTCGAATCGCTTATCGATCGATGATCCCACAGAGCTCGTTCAGTTTGCAAGCGGCTTCTCTGGCTCCGTCATCGACGTGCACTACTACAACTTGTTCTCTGACGTGTTTGAGGGCATGTCGGTGCAGCAGAACATCGACTTCGTGAAAAATGACCGGTCTACCACTCTTGGATCTCTTATGGTAGCCAACGGGCCTCTCATCTTCATCGGTACGTATCGAATAATTATTATATCATTTGAAAAGCTCTGTACATTTTCTAATAAAACATGTGTTTGTGCAGGGGAATGGACGGATGAGTGGGATGTTAGCGACGCGACGGAGGAGGATTACAAGCGGTTTGGGGAGGCACAGCTGGACGTTTATGGGAGGGCGACTTTCGGGTGGTGCTATTGGACTTTGAAGAATGTTGACGATCACTGGAGCCTGGAATGGATGATAAAAAATGGATACATTAATGTGTAAATTAATGATGGTAGGCTTCATACCAAGCACGAGGGTTTACTTCCTTCATGTGTGATCATTCTCTGTCCATTGTTATTTCTGTATCAATGAATAGTTAATGAAGAACTATTAGACAGAAAGTTTGATTGATCTCTCATAAATCATAATATGACACTTAATACCTCAACTTCATCATCCTAGTCACAGCATGCACTATTTATTGAAGGCCTAGATGATTATTGGTACTCCAATTAGCTTAGTTTCTATCATCATTTTAACAATTACTATCAAGACTTATCAGTTTTTGAGTATCACTATAAATCAAGTTTTTCATAGGCAGAGACGACAGACCATGTGCTAAAAGATTGTGCATTTTCCGCTACTGTCTGGGCATCCGTTGGGTTGCCCATCGAGCTAGTCGGAACCCGCTTCAGCTCAGCGAAGGACTGGATTAGCATTTTACTGTGCGGCCCAAGTAGGCCCAAATCTGAATTAAATGCTATCACTCTATGGGCCATTTGGAATGAAAGAAATAACAGGCTTAAGGGGGGCAAAGGCAAATCACCAGAGGAAATAAGTTTTTTCGCCACCAACTATCTCGTAGAGATGGAAGCAATCCGGGAGTCAAATAATACCACCACAAATGAGCTTCAAAAGGTCTGGACTCCTCCTAAACATCCAACCATTAAACTAAATGTTGATGCGGCAGTAGACGATAAAAGAGGAAGGTTGGGGGTTGGAGTGGTCGCTAGGACCTCCACGGGAGAAGTGATTGCATGCCTTTCAAGTAACATTCATGGGTCTCTTGAGCCAATACTCGCAGAATGTTTGGCGGTCGAGCAAGCATTTGTTTTAGCCGAGAAGATCAAAGCAAGGAACATTTGGATAGAGGGTGACTCCTTGGAAGCTATTAAGTTAATTCAGGATACTGGGGAGGACCTTTCCATCATTCGCCCTCATCTAAAGGCAATAAAGGATCGCATGAAGTTGTTGAGTAATAGTATTATCACTCACATCCGACGGGAGGGTAATAGAGTAGCACACACCTTAGCCCGATACGCACTTCATATAGAGGCTCAGAAAGTGTGGTTTAAGGAAGCTCCGTGTTTTATTCAAGCCATTATTAGAGAAGAAATGCTCAGTGTAATTCTGTTTTGTCTTAAGTTTGTTGCACCCTAAAAGAGTTTTTATCAAAAATAAACTAAATTTTTTTTGAGTATCACGGTTGTTACAGTTCTCATCGAAGATTATTTTTTGTGGTTTCTTATCCTTAACAAAAAGAGCCAATATTTATTTTCAAAAAAAAAGAGCCAACATTTGCAAAAAAATAAAAATAGCTATTCTATCTTCTTGACCATGTTGAAAAACACCTTCTCCGATAAACATTTTCAATTTATTATTCGCCTTCTATTGTATCACTTTCTAGACGATGACTTATTACTAGTATAACTTTGCTCAAGAAATTCAATTTAGTGATTCATCTTATCCAAAAAAAAAAAAAAATCATTAAATTTGATTGTTTTCTTTTGCGACATGTATCTTTTTAAATGTTATATCGTTAAATGAACGAGTTGAAGGATATTGAGATAGTAGGCGTACTTTCTCAGCATTCCATGTCTATATTATTTCACATAAATTTTTTTAATAAATTTATCAATCATTTTATTTAAGTCAATTTTTTTTACATATTTATAATAATTATTATTATAGGCTAGGTGAGAGAAAATGAAATGATGGATATTATAATAGTAATTATAAACAAAAAAATAATTTTTTTAAATATATATAAACTAATATAAAATAAAATGTTTACCTCAAAATAATCAAATATATTAACGTAGATGCAACCGTTCGCCAAGGTCTTAACCAGATTGGAATTAGAATAGTTATTCGTGACCACCTTAGTGTTATCCTCTCTGCAGCATCCATGAAACTCCGTAGTTTGTTTTCCCCCATCTTGCTGAATGCCTTGCAATGAAAGCCGGCATGCAGTTAATTATAGCAAAAGGCTACCAAAGATAGATTGCAGAATCTGATTCTTCCAATGTGATCAGTTCCATCATTCACCCTCAACCTCTTGCTGTCGAAGCGCATATTATCCAAGAAATTCGTGATGATATTGCTAAGATTGAAGTCAGCTCAGTAAATCACTGTCCTCGAACTGCGAATACTATTGCTTATCAACTTATTTCTCATGCTATATATCAATTTAACTCATAATGTAATATGGAATGATTCTCTTCCTCTTTTTATACATCAATCTATCTTTTTATACATCAATCTATCTGTAACGATCTTCCTACTTGGAGAAATTTTATTAAATAAAATTTCTCCCTTTCTTATCAAAAAAATAATCAAATATGTTTTTATCGATTATTCTAATTTTATGTTACTAATAATGAAGATCCCTTGCGTTGAGTGTCAACTACGGAGCTACATTGTCATATTATTCGTCATATCTTTATGCTCATTATTGCTGATGAACAGTTTATTCTCTAAGCATCCATAATAAATTTATCAATTAAAAAAATAATTACGCTTAAAACACTGGACAACTCTTAAAATTTACGTGGTTCGGAGGTATTCCTACTACATTCACGAGGAGAGCAGAGAGAGACTTTATTATGTAGAAAATCAGATAGAAATAGAACCTTACACCAATCACCTGGTTCTCGATCTCAGACGGGATACAGAAATTGGATCTTTTCTTATTTCAGATTAGACAATCCAATCGCTCTTTGAGCCTCAGATGATTGCCTTCAGATTCCTACGAAATCACCTCCGTAGCCAATGAAGAAGATCCAAGAGAATCACTGCTGAAAATACCCAAGTGAATCACCTATCAACGTTTCCCAAGAAGAAGCTTGAGAACTTGCAGCCTTCACCAGAAATCTTGATAATCCTATTTGTTCTCTATTTCTCTCTCTCTCTCATTTTTTCAGCTTATCTGATTATCTCGTATTTATAATGGTAGCTTATAACAAATCTTGTATCTGATTTTCATAAAAATTTCAACAGCTTAATAAATAATCCTTATAATTAGGATTATTTAATTATTATTTAAATCACATTTTAACATTCAGAATCATCCGCATAGTGCATAATTGACCGATGTTGCTCCATATTTTTTTTACATATGGTTAAGCTCATAGTTATTCTATCGACTATCATAGAAGCCCTCCAACTTCTGCTAACGTGAGTAGAAATAAGCTTCGAAAGACACGAGTAATTGAAGTGAATGGCAGTACCATATCAACCGCTCTCTCTAGTGTGATCGATAATATCTAGACGGCCTTGTTGAAAATATCGTTCTAAGCTTTCAATTTTGATTTCATAATTAAAACTAAAATTACACCGTTGACTTCAAGTACCCTTTGCCTTCGTGTTTGACTTTTGCTTCCTCTATGACAAGCGTAGCTACAGGATTATCAAACTAGGAAAATGTTCATTAAAATAAATTATGTTATTAAATCGATTATTATATAAGGCCGCCATGAACATGTCTAAACTGAAGTAAATCATGGGTAGTAACCTCCCCCTTCTGCTCTGCATTCTCTTCTCGTCCCTCGCACCCATCTCACAAGCTGCAAGAGCCACTCCTACTTGCCCTTCAGACGTCCCCGTCAAGGCCGCCAATCTCGGCGGTTGGCTCGTCGTGGAGGGCTGGATCAAGCCAAGCCTCTTCGAAGGAATTCCTGTCAACAGAGATCTATTAGTAAAACTAGCAGTAATCTCTCTTTTTATCAAGAACGAATAAGTATGATTAAATCTGTCCTGTTTTTCTTCGTATTCAGGATGGCACTAAGATTCAGCTCAAGTCAATAACCCAGAAAAGTTTTCTCTGTGCTGAAAATGGCGGCGGTTCTATTATCGTTGCAAACCGTCCATCGGCATCTATTTGGGAAACATTTAATGTATGTCTAGCAGCTGCTTCTACCTCTAGTGAGGTTGTTGATCACTTTCTGATCAGTGTAAACACATGCATTTCAGTTGTGGAGGATCACAGAGAAGACATTCCAATTCAGGGTGTTCAATTGGCAGTTCATTGGGCTCGATAACCAGGCCAATCTGGTAGCTGTGGCGACGTCTTCCGACGACTCTGATTCATCACACACGTTTGAAATAGTCAGGAAAGACAACGATCCTAGCCGGATACGCATCAGAGCACCCAATGGATCTTTCTTGCAGGTGTTTTAGTTAATTAATGGATTGATATAAAATAGATTAACTCCTTCTACTCATTAGTTACAACGTGTATGATCGTGATTCCTTGTGGGAGAATTTTACTACAGGCTAGGAATAATGCATCTGTGACGGCCGATCACCCAGATAATACTGACTGGGGAGATGATGATCCCTCGGTGTTTGTACTGACAATGGTAGATCAACTGCAAGGGGAGTTTCAGGTCACCAATGGCTATGGGACTGCTAATGCTTCCTCTGTTATGAGGGTGAGATGGTGAACTTCTATGCAAAATTGTCAGTTTTTATATGATTTTTGTTCACTTAAATGCCTGAGAGAGTGGGTGTAGGAACACTGGAACAACTTCATTGTAGAAGATGACTTCAAGTTCTTATCTGAGAACGGGCTGACTGCAGTGAGGATTCCTGTTGGATGGTGGATACGATTTGACGAAAACCCACCTCACCCATTTGTTGGTGGATCTTTGAAGGCTTTAGATAATGCCTTCTCATGGGCAGAGTAAGTAAATCTCCATGTAAAGTTTCCATTTTTCGAGCTTTGTACGTTTGAAGCAATATGTAAGGTAGCGTCTTAATTAATAGATTGTAATCAAAACAGGAAGTACAATGTGAAGGTGATCTTAGATCTCCACGCAGCACCCGGCTCGCAGAATGGCTGGGATCACAGCGGGACGAGGGATGGGCTGCAGTCATGGGGCCAAACTGACGACACCATTGTTCAGTCAGTTGCAACTATTGATTTTCTTGCGTCGAGGTTTGTTGAATTGATTGCTAATTTTTATTTTGCATAATGATGAGTGTCAAAATGGCATTTATATATCAATCTCTCCTGTTATAGGTATGCAAACAGATCCGGTCTTTATGCAGTAGAGCTGATCAACGAGCCGCTAGCACCCGGAGTAACGCTGGACTGCCTGCAGAACTACTACCAGGCCGGCTACAATGCAGTGAGGACGCACTCCAATGTGCACGTGATCATGTCAAACCGCTTGAAAATTAGCAATCCCTTGGAGCTCATCCCGTTCGCCAGCGGCTTCTCTGGATCTGTCATCGACGTGCACTTCTACAACTTCGGCCCCCAGTTTGTGGGTTTGTCTGTGCAGCAAACGATCAACTACATCGAGAACAACCGTTCTACTACTCTCGGTTCTCTAACAGTTGCCAATGGGCCTCTCATCTTCATTGGTACATACCGATTGATCTTGTTGTTTGAATGATTCATGTTTTGATTGAGCTCGTTAATTATTTACAATGCTTTTTGTTTTAGGGGAATGGGCAGACGACTGGTATGAGAGCTATACTTATAGAAATGGAACGAAGGAGGATTACCAGAAGGTTGGGCAAGTGCAGTTGGATGTCTTCGGGAGGGCGACGTTTGGGTGGAGTTATTGGTCTCTCAAGAATTCAGCACCTTATTATAGCCTCGAATGGATGATCCAAAATGGATACATTAAGGTGTAAACTATATTGGCATAAGAAGTTTCTTTTGGTTAGCTGAAGCCCCAACCTGTGTTGCTTATCTATATGAGTGGAGAATTGAAAGTCATGTTACATTTTGAGCAATCTCTCTTTTGCTTTAATTGCCATTAGTTTAATCGACAGTGTAACGTTTAGGCTATCAATGGCTTGGGGTTTGTCCCAATTTCTGCAAGTTCATGGTTGTTTGCCTTGTGATCGTTTGGCAAGTCCATTTAGTTCGGCTTAAAAAACTTGCTGAATTCGCCTCTAGTCCAGAGCTCCCGATTCAACCTCCTTTCGTTCCTCTAGTTCTTCTGTTAAGGGAGATTAGACGCTCAAAATGAAAGCGTTCACAATGCATACCGAAAAAGCTAGTGAAGATTTCTTCAAGTTCTTTTCTTTTTGAAAATTCTAGGGAGATAATACCGCTAAAACAGTCCTTCTGTGTTGTGTAGTACATTGGCTTACTATTTTCTTTGTCCAAAGGGTGGCTCCTAACTGTTCCCAGTTCAGTTGAACCAGAAGTGGTGGTAGCCTGAATAGACTTGTTCTATATAACGAAGAAGATCCAAGAAAAATCACTGCTGAAAATACCCAAGTGAATCACTTATTCACGTTTTTCAAGAAGAAATTTGAGAACTTGCAGCCTTGAACCAGAAATCCTGATAATCCCCTTATTGCAGTTTACATAATTATCTCATGTTTATAATCATAACATATAATAAATCCTATATCTGATTTTCATAAAAAACTCAATAGCTTAACAAATAATCCTTACAATTAGAATTAATTAAATTAATCTTTATCCCATAATAAATTGTTAAAATAGGATAAGAATTAGATAATTTAATAGGCTAAGCACATTTTATTTTATTCAAATCACATTTTAACACGCCATAATTGCATCGGCCTGATTGAATACTGAGTGAAGAAATTGTGCTCAACTTTTTCCGCTCTACTATTGAATGATCACTCATACAAACTTCAAAGGGATAATGTTTGCTTGATGTTATGATTTTCAGCAGCAATATTCTCGTTTCCCCTACACGGGAGCGACGACCAATCATCAATTATCAATCATACGCATCCCTTCACATTGTAATCAATTTAATAAAGGTGTTAATATAAATCGAAGATCGAAAATTGATTGAAGGTTGAATTAATTTTAGATCAAATCGAAATCGAGTCAATCTAAATGAGCCAAAAGTTCGGCTAGGTAATGATTTGAGCCGATTTCGAGTTGGTGTAGGCTCGGCTGGATCCGGCTCAAGGTCAACTCAAATTAAAATACATATTATATATATAATATATATTAAATATTATATATATGTTATAATATATACATTATAAATTGAGCCAATCTCAAGCTGAATCGAGCTAAGCCTACCCGGCTCAAGGTCAGCTCGGAAAAAAAATTGAGATTTTATTTTTTCGAGCAGCTCGAAAATGACTCAAAATCGTCTCGAAGTCGAACCCAACTGACTTCGAGCTGATTTCGAGGCAATCAAAATGCGATCGATCTGATTTCAAGTCAGTATTCTCGGCTTGAATTCGAATCGGTAACAACCCTACAGTTTAACAACTCCTCAAAGAGGACCGCCGTCTATAGTCTAAAACAACGACGGTTGACCCATATCAACCGCTGTTTAAAGTTTTTTTTTACAGCGGTTCCAGCCGCCGTCAAATCCCTGTTAACTATTACGGCGTTTAAATACGCGACGGTTATGTTAATGTTTAAAGGCGATTTTTAACTGCTGTAAAACAGCTTTCCTCTACTAGTGTTACCTACCTAGAGAAGGTAGATTGGCACAAATAAAGTTAATGACGAGTATGATACTGCAAATAAAAATGGCCAATATTTTTTCTTTTGATATTTATGTGTGATACAAATTATAGTTACTTTTTATTTCATAATGTGTTCAAAGTTTAAATTTGAAATTTATATAAGATGTAATGCTAAATTTACGATGTTTCATGCAGATTATTACGTACAAATCTATGGGCTAACGGCATCATACAATGTGCACACCTGGAGCACTAATCCCCTCTGCAGCATTTCGCCAAACAGCGAAATTTTCATTAAGAATCCTTGAGAGTGTGATTATAGTTCAATGTATCCATTTTTGATCATCCATTCTAGGCTCCAGTGCTCCTCAACATTCTTTAGAGCAGCGTAAGACCATCCGAAGGTCCCCCTCCCGTAAACATCCATCTGCGCTTGCCCAAATCTCTTGTAATCCTCCTTCGTTGCGTTGCTTACATACCACTCACTCGCCCACTCCCCTGCTCACAAAAACATGTGATTTGAGTTGAGCAATCGATAATAGTAGTTTAGTTAGAGAAATAATCATTCAAAAAGGGTAGGGTGTACCAACGAAAATGAGAGGACCATTGGGAACCATAAGAGATTTAAGAGTAGCAGAACGGTACTTCTCCACATAGTTGATGTTCTGCTGCACCGACATGGCCTCAAACATGGGAATGAAGAGGTTGTAGTAATGCACGTCGACGACGGAGCCGGAGAAGCCGCTAGCAAACTGGATGAGCTCCTTCTGATCCCTGATCCCCAAGCGGTTCGACATGATTACATAGACGTTTGTGTGCTTCCTGACTGCGTCGTAGCCGGCCTTGTAGAATTTTTTCAGGCTGTCTAGTGTCACTCCAGGCGCCAGTGGTTCATTGATCAACTCCACAGCATAAAGGCCAGATCTGTTTGCATACCTGCAAGAGAGAAAATTAAGGAATACTTAAATTTAACAACAATCCTTGATCTTTCAGAGCTTTTATCAAATTTGATTGGTAATTCATCACCTTGAGGCTAAGAACTCAATAACCGCGACTGATTCGTCAATGGTTTCATTAGTTCGGCCCCATGACTGCAGTCCATCCCTCGTCCCGCTATGATCCCAAACATTCTGTGCGCCAGGTGCTGCATGAAGATCTATAATCACCTTCAAGTTGTGCTTCCTGCTTTCAGCACACATAATTAAGAATAAAGAAAGGTTAGCATTGAAACAGGGGAACAGTAGCTATTGCTTACTCTGCCCAAGAGAAAGCATTGTCCAACGCCTTCAAAGATCCACCAACAAAAGGGTGGGGTGGGTTTGGGTCCAATCGTATCCACCACCCAACTGGAATCCTCACTGCATTCACACCATTCTCAGATAAGAACTTGAAGTCATCCTCAACAATGAAGCTGTCCCAGTGTTCCTGCAGGTGCCCTTTTAGGCTGCTAAGCAGACGAAAATCATGAAAATTGACTAATTCGAATGGGAAAATCCATCATCTCACATTCATTACAGTGGAAGCATTAGCAGGCCCATAGCCATTGGTGATTTGAAACTCCCCTTGCAGCTGTATCACCGTTGACAAGATGAACACCGACGGGTCATCGTCTCTCCATGTAGTGCTGCTTGTATAATCCGCCGTCACGGAGGCATCACTCTTGGCCTATTATGATCATAGTTTACATTGCAAAAAGATAAATTTATTCTGCATGCCATCAATCGAATGATCAACTCTCTCTCTCTCTCTCTATTGATTAAGCACCTGCAAGAAAGACCCATTGGGGGCCTTGATGCGTATCCGGTTGGGATCATCTTCCTTCCTCACAATCTCAAACGTGTGAGACAAATCAGAGTCATTTGAAGAGGTCGCCATGGCCACTAGACCAGCATGTTCGTCGAGCCCGATGAAATGCCAGTTGAACACCCTGAACTGGAAGCTCGTCTCTGTGATCCTCCACAACTGAGAAACATATTCATGCACTTATTAGAATATAAAATTATTACTTTTTTTTAATTAAATTTTTAATAAAAAGATTACATATGTTGAGCGATGAATGAAAATATAATATTATTATTTTCAAGAACGCCTTAGAATATAAAATTATATATATAGACCATAAACTCAAGCTAATCAAAGCTTTAACAACATTGATTGAGATGTGATTAACTTTAAATGTCTCCTGGTTAGATGCCGACGGGCGGTCTGCAACAATGGCAGATCCGCCGCCATTTTGGGCGCTGAGGAAGCTGTTCCGCGTCACCGACTTGAGCTGAATCTGAGTGCCATCCTGAAACAAAGAAGAGAGGAATTAGATTCGAATGATTATATATAGTAAGCATTCACTGCTTTCATTAATATTACCAGCAGATCGTTGTTCACCGGAATACCGTCGAAGAGGCTGGGCTTCACCCATCCCTCCGTGACGAGCCAGCCGATGAGATTGACGGCCTTGAGTACTGAAGGTGGAGCGAGAGCCGCTCCGGCAGCTGGAGAGATGGGGGAGAGGGATGAGAAGAGAATTAGGAGGAGAATCACAGGGAAGCCAGCCATGATTCCCAATTCCTACACGAGAGAAAGTTTAGAAGGCAATTGTGGGATGCTTCCCGCATTAAAAAGAGCCTGTAAGCGGGTCGAATCTTTCATTCGATCTCATCATATCGTAAGTATTCAGATCGAAATCGGTCTGATGTCAACCCTAATAATTTTCAATTTAAAAACATTGGAGGCCTCATTTATATAATGATTAATGGGTCCTAATTAGACTTTTCAACATTCTATAATTAGGAAAATTTCTGTTTGGCGCGAGGATCAAAATTGTATTAATTTAAAAAATAATAATAATAATGAGAAATAATTTTTTTTAATCATTCTACATATATTATAATATAAAAAAAATAGGATTAATTACTTACATGCCACACTATTTAGTTTTATTTATGCCTTACCCATCCATTCTTAGTTAATTACGCTATGCACACTCAAAACATTACAAAAATCTTACATACACACACTTGAGTTAAAACTTAATCAAAATCTATTTGAACAAAAAATATTCTGTTACTAAATCATTAAAATTATATTTTTACCCTTAATAGTACATATTTTCTTCAATACCACACTAAAGCGCTGATTTGTCCTAAAATAAATTTACGTCACGGATGTTTCCTTCCTTTATTGCCACCTAAATATTAAAGTTTTAGGATTTTCACTCAAAATATATTTAAATATCTTTAAAATAATATGATGAATGGCTCAGATTTTTTGTAATCTAACTATAATTAGGTTATTGAAAAATTATGATTACTCATTATAATAGAAATAAGTTAAAATGTGTGTATGTAAGATTTTATAATGTTTTGAGTGTGCATAGCGTAATTAACTAAAAATGGATGGGTAAGTCATAAATAAAATTAAATGGTATGACATGTAGGTAATTAATATCCCAAAAAAATATTATTTTACTTCACATACTCAATAATTTTGAATAAAAATATCAACTTTATTTCACTTCCTAGACCAAAATACTTGAATTTTTATTAAAAAGTATTGAGTATGTGAAATAACAATACTTTTTTATATTAAAATATATGTAAAATAATTAAAAAAATTATTTATTATCATTATTATTATTTTTTAAACTAGTATCAATTTAGTTCTGATTTTAATTCTCGTGCCAAATAGGGCCACTAAAGCCTTGGACAAGAGGCGACAAGGTAGGAGACAAAAGAGGAGGCATCGTAGCAGATATTTCAAATATTCTTGTATGCAAATTGAGCAAAATGTCTTGAGGGAAATTTATAATCTTAATTTATAAATTTATTTCTTATAATTTACTGATATTTATAACTTTAGAGACTCCCATGTTTGATAGATTAATATTTTCGAGCTAATTTGGATTATTTTAAAGTTAAAAAAGAAATTAATATTATTATATAAAATAAAATTATTTTATATTGAAAAATATATTAGGTCTGAAATTTAATTGATTAAAATATATGTAAGATCTCAAGCAAGATAAATATGAAATAAATATTTTCTAAGGTTGAAATTCTATAAAATAAATATCAGCAGAACATTTTTGGAGGGATTAGAGAATTTTTTTTATTAAGATGTATAAAAATGTATATATACAAATTGCACATAGGGAAACCTTTGAATTAAAGATTTAATTTACATTATTTAATTATTAAATTTGATTATTTTTATTTTGTATATGTTAACATATAAATTTTTATACGTAATTTATATATTTATTTATTATAATTAAGTGTCAATTAATATTTTAATATTTTGATACTTTTTACCATAAAATATTTATATAAAAATTTAATATGTATTTTTAAAAATGAAAAAATATATATATACAACTTATAATTTTTATTTATATTTTATAATAAATATATTTATTTTAAAAAATATGAAACGCTTTGTGCAATTTTTGCATGAAAAAATTTCTAGTTTTTATATGACTAAAGAATAAATGAGGAAATCACATAATGCAGCATACTAAAATTAAATAAATAAAAAATATATAAAAGTATCAATTTTGATAATTATTTTAAGTTTCAGAATAACAGTTTTAGTTATTAATATAAATTACTTAAATTTTATAAATTTAAATTAAATTTATTAATAATAATTATTAAATATTATTTTTTAAATAGAAATGAGTTTCAGTGATTTTGACCGAATTTCAGTAGTCAAAACAGTCGATACTATTAAGTTTTGCCCAAAACTGAAACTCGATAACTTTTTTAGTATCAAATTTCAGTAGTTTCGAGTGAATTTTACAATCCGGAGTTTGCAAATTCATATATAATAATAAATTAAATGGCTAATTTTTTCATGAAATTTAATTGGCTAATGGTGGAAACAATCAAATAGTAAATTATTATTATTTTTTTAATTTTGAAGTCCTTTAAATGTAATTATTTTTTAAATCGATAATCACCGCGAAATTCTCACGGCATAAACTGTAATTAATAATTAATCAGGATTTGACGACAAATACGACATTATAACTCCGCCGTTAGGACTCTGCGCAAATATTAAATTTTACTTATATTTTACGCTATATGCATATTATAAAATAAAAATTTAATTTTATTTCATTTTATATATAAATATATAGCAAAATAATTTTTAATTAATTTTTCATTTCTCACGTAATAATATAGTAGTTAATTTTATTTTATATCATATATATATATATATATATATATAACTTTTAATAAATATATATATTTCATTTAAAATATAATTTTTATTTTATTAGAAAACATTTGTAATTTAAGATGACATAAATTAGTAATAATTTGATTTAGTTTGATTCAAGTGGAATCATTCAAAATTGCATAATTGCTCCATATAGAAATAAAACTAGAGACAATCTCAAACTTTTATTTTATTTTATTTTTATTTTTAATTGCATGTGATCGTGAGGTTAAAAGAGTGTTGCATAGGTCTAAATTTTTTAAAAATATTAATAAAAAACCAAGATTATAAAAACTTGGGCAATTAGTTCTAATCAACATGTAATTATTAATTGTTTACATTATTTTCAATTATCAATTTTTCAATCTTTAGAACATAGTTTGAAATATTAATATTATATATATATATATATATTACAATATTATTTATATATATAATTTAATTTATTTAAATAAATCACCATTATTCATTTTTACATGTGAAATAATATGATTATATAACCAAAAATATTTAATATATTTAATTATATGTATATTGAGTTGATTAAAATTTGAATCATTTTACTTCATTTAATTGAATTTGAGTTATACGAAAATCAAAGTAAATAAAAAATAATTAAATTTTGAACTAAGTTTGTGATAAAGTTTTAAAAAAATTACTTTGAAAAGTTTTAAAAAAGAAAAAAATTTGCATTGTCTCTATTCAAGTTATCGAAAATAGATATAAATAGGATATTACTTGTATTCAAATATGAAGCGGTCTAACTAAAGATTTTTCACTTTTATGCTCATATTTTTTTGCATTAGTTATGAAATCCCTGAACAGATATATCTAAGAAATATCATGAACGTGTATACTTTCACAGATAATATTCTCATTATTGATAAGATTAGAGAATCAGTAAAGAAAAAACTTAAATTATGGAAGAATTATTAGAATCTAAAGGTTTTATCTTGATATATCAAAAATCGAATATACGGAGTACAAATTTAGTTAATATAGAAATACTTATATTATGAGATGATAATTGATAATCAAGCTATCACAAAAAATAAATAATTTAAATATCCAATTAGTTTAATTATATAAAACAACAGTAAAATAAAATAGAGATGTTATTAATAAAATTCAAGTACGATGGTTAAATAAAAGAAATGCTTCTAGTGTGTTTGTGATAAAAAAAATTTCACTTAAACGTAAATGTAAATCCTACAAAATAGTTATAAAATCGATAATATTATATAATGCAGAATACTGGTCTGCAAAGTAAAAATATACAAGTAAAATAATTCACAAAAATGAGAATATTAAAGTGGATGAGTAAATTTACATAAAAAGATAGGATGCAAAATGAGTATATCTGTGAGAAGAGTAGGTGGCCTCAGTTGAAGATAACTTCAACAAAAGTCGGCTAAGATAATTTGAATATATAAATCGTAGATCAATAGAAGCTTGAAGAGTTGAGTTATTCAATTTTATCTATGTTAAAATAAAAAATATATCAAAAATTTATTAGAAAATATCTCATATATTTGAAAATAAGTGAGAATTTATTATTTAATAGAATACAATAAAATTAAAAGATTCATATAGCCGACTCAAAAGGAATCTAAAATATTAGATTATGAATTAATTTAACTTCCTTAAGATTTTATATGTTATACTTTCAAAAAAAAAAAAAATGTGTTAGATTTGTAGCTCCAAGTAATCGCAGGGCAATCCCAAGTTGCTGGAGAAGTTTGAAAATAGTACATGTATTTTATAAATAATTTTGAATTCTATAAATTTTATATTTTATTATATAATTATATATATATTATTTACAAATAAATTAGATTTTATAGCATATTATTATATTATAACATAATAATGATAATTTAAAATTTTATACATATTATTTTCATATTTATTATTATGATGTATAATTATTTAATTAGTATTTAAAAATATTATATATTCTGTCATAATTTATATATAATATATATTTTATTATATTTCACATATATATATATTATAATATAACGTATATTGTGAAGCTCATAGTCGAAGAGGGCGGGGAGTGATTACCAGGTGATGTCCTAAGAGAAAGGAATCACTGAGGTAAAGTGCGGCTCCTGTCAGACTTTTAAGTCGAATAATGAGTGATGAGAGGAGCACAAGAATGAATCGTCCCACATCAAAAATAGAGGAATAAGTAGATAACATGATCTGAAATAATATTGGGGCAAAATCATAAAGTTAATGATAAAAAACTTCACAGTTAAGCGTGCTTGAATTGGAGTAACATTGCAATTTTTTTAAAGTCAAAGCAGACAATACCTCTACAATGAGATCACGGAATGTTATATATATATACATAATAATTATTTTGTATATATTATATATTGTTATATATTTATCATATGATGAATAATTATGATAGAATTATTAAGAATTTAATTATTTTAAAAGTATTTTTATTCTTATTTAATTTTATTAAAAAAATTTTAAAATGTTATTGTTTTAGTAGTTTAACCTTTTAAAAATTTAAATATTCTTAAAAGTATTTTATAAAATATAATTTTTAGTTTTTAGTTGCATGAATTTTTATTTTTTTTTATCAAAAAAGCTTTTCCAATAGATTGTTAATAAAGAATTAGAGTATTTACATTGGCCAGAAATTTCAGCATTTGAGATGGGCCTCAAATTAAACACTAATTTTTATTAGAGCAAATATCAATTAGGTCCTCTAGTTTCAGCTTGCCTTTATTTGAGTCTCTCTAGCTTTTAAATTAACTAGGTAGATTCTATAGTTTGAGAAAGTTTACAAATAAGTCCTTTGATATTAATAAAGACCCAATTGAATATTGCTTTCAAATTAATGTACTACTTTAAGTAATTTAAAGACTAAATAAATTTAATTAATATCGAAAGACTAATTTACATATTAACTCAAACTATAAACCAATTTGGTTAATTTTGAATAGGGACCTAATTATATAGAAACCTAAATTAAAAGAACTTAATTATTATTAACTATTTTTTATTGTAGTACATTTCATACTAACATCTTGATATTGACACGTGACATTAATTTCTATTAAATATCGTATGGGCTACTCATGTTACATACTAATTTTGAAATAACTTATTTAATTTTCATTGTTTGTTTTAAAATAATTTAATCTTCATAGTTGATATGTTTATTTTTTACGCTCTCAATTTAGAGTTTATAGTTTTTTTTTTTTTTTAAGTTATGATGTTTAATTTGTTCTTTTTATAACTATATATTTTTAGTTTTTGTGTTTGTGAAATTCATTAATAATATTTTTATAAGATTTTTAACTTTGTTAAGATAAATAATTAAATAAAGAAAAAAGTTTTTGATCAGTGTAGTTCTAGGTTTATGATGTTATTTGATTAGCTTCGAATTTGAGAGAGTTGCCGCATAATTAATTCTGTGCACAATAAAAAAATTTATTTCCTCCTTTACGCTTCTTCCAACTGCCACCGGAAAAGATAGCTGTTCTCTTCTTCCTTCTTCTTCCTCTCTCTCTCTCTCTCTCTCTCTCTCTCTCTCTCTCTGCAGCTATGCCCTTGTACCATTGCCGTTCTCTTCTTCCTTCTTCTTCCTCTCTCTCTCTCTCTCTCTCTCTCTCTCTTTCTCTCTCCATTTCAGCTCTCTCTTTCTCTCTCTCTCTCTGTAGCTATGCCCTTGTACCATAGCCGTTCTCTTCTTCCTTCTTCTTCCTCTCTCTCTCTCTCTCTCTCTCTTTCTCTCTCCATTTCAGCTCTCTTTCTCTCTCTTTCTCTCTCCATTTCAGCTCTCTCTTTCTCTCTCTCTCTGCAGCTATGCCATTGTACCATAGCCGTTCTCTTCTTCCTTCTTCTTCCTCTCTCTCTCTCTCTCTCTCTCTCTCTCTCTTTCTCTCTCTCTCTCTCTCTCTCTCTCTGCAGCTATGCCCTTTATACCATTTCTGCAGCTATGCCCTTTGTACCATTGTCGTTCTCTTCTCCCTTCTTCTCCCTCTCTCTCTCTTTCTCTCCCTCTCTCCCTCTCTCTCTCTGCATCTATGCCCTTGTATCATAATGCTGTGCTCTAAAGTAGTTATCTTGTAGGTCAATATATAAAATACTTGCAAGTAGGGTCGAGTATGCGTTAGAAACCTAAAACTCATTTATATCATAATCAATTTGAATTCGATTCAATTTTTTTAGAATTTAAAATTAATTTAGTCATAATAAAATTGATTTAACTCTTAATTGACTAGATATCTGTATAATAATATGTGTTAAAGCATTTCTAATATATATTGAATGTAGGTACGTTAATTCTTTAATTTTTTTTGAAATCTTATTTGGCATTATTGTATGTGGTGTTTGTGAGCTCTTCGAAAATTTTGATACAGTGGATCATCACCTTAATTCTCTATGTGCTTGCCTGCGTCTGCATCATTCAATATTTTCATGCTTCTCGATTCAGTGATGCATGATCCAAAAAATTAGTAGAAAATTTCATGTACATCATAATATGGACCAGGCTTTGCATAATATATATTAGTTTAATTAATACTTAGTAGTAAATTAATTTTATTTTCAAATATATCAAGCTCACCTTCTCTAGGATTCCTCTTATTATCTCTCTATTTTCAATTTTCTATAGGATTCATCTTGGATTCTATTCACTTATTCTACATGATCTAAATCTGATGTAATAAAATGATAAATAACAAGAAATACAAATACGTACAAGAACATACAAATTTACACAAAAAATTCTAACGTTAGGGAAAAACAACGAGCAAAGAAAGATGTCACTATATCAAGTCAAGATATGTACAAAGAAGAGAAATGACAGCTACAAGTTATTTAGAATATTATAGCCTAGCATATAGAGCAATATATATAGAAAAAATAAATCATAGGCCCAAAATTTGGTCAAAATAGAACTAGTTTGTATCGCGGGGGAGAAATTTCTATTTTCTTATTATTTTTTCCCCAAAATTGTCGCACCATAAGCTCTTAAGGCCAGACCAAATAAGAATTAGCTCACCAATCTCTAATAAAAAAATGAATATCTTCAATTTTAATTTTATTTATATTTCCTTTTGTTCAAGTCAAATATTTTGTAATGCCAGGATGATAGCACAAACACAATACATGTCATTTGTCGTTAGAGATCTACCTTAGACCTGCACTTGAATGTGGAAAAATCTGAACTATATTTGCTGATATTGACTTTAGATGTCAACTTGTTTCCCTCGGGTATTACTCAGTGATATGATAATGCTAAGCTTTTTGGGCGCAAGTACTAGTCATGGTTTTGCATTCGCAAGAAACTTTCACTCATTATTATGTCATTAAGGTGGCAGTTTTTATGAATTGACTTTTTCTTTTAACGATTTCACTTATTGAGCCTATTACTTTAGGTATGTCTATGCATCCCGAAACTTATACATGCATTGATACTAAATGGCCAGTTGTCTTACTATTTTAGCTGTTGCATTTGATCAAGCTCTTCATTGAAGGCTTGAGTGTATTTTAATTGATGACAGTGTAGACTTTGGTATTATATATGGTACTGATATTATCTCTTATGTATTTTATGCCTTCGATTATCAGATAGTCTTGCTTTAATTTCACATCTTATGTCTAGCAGAGTCTCAATTTATTGCTTGTCTTTAACTTAGAAACATGTTGATGATGAGATTTCTTCTTGGTGTTCCATTCATAAACATATCATTAGAAGTACTTTCCCTTGTTAATCCTCAGTTTTTTTGGCTACTCAATTCTATATGAGGCTGCATCTCGATGTCACGAGCATCTCGTCGTCAACATCTGAGTAGCTTCACTCTTCTTCTTCCATCATATCAATAAAGCTATTTAAATTTAATTAAAATTATGACCCCGTTATTAGACTATATATAAGACTGTCATACATCTTAATTCTTTATAACTTGTTCAAATTTTAGAGCTATTTTGTCTCCATGTTATATTTTGTCTCTATCGTCTTTCATGAGCATCAAGTTACATAATTTTGAAAGAAAATTTTTTATCCCAATATATAATTTTTAGGACATTTACATACATAATATTTCATATTACCATATCTACATATCAAATATTTTTTTTTTAAAATTACACGCCACACACGTAAAAATTATACTGTACACACTTTTCTTACACCCATACATTTTTTCTAAAACTGCAGTATAATTTTTTAAAAATGATGTAATACATGTAATTATAGTAATATAGAGTGTTATGTACGTAATTATCCGATAATTTTTTCTTATTACATGTGAAGCATTGAATTTTTTTAAACTTGATAGCAAAAACAATTGTTTTACGTCATAGACAAAAACAAAAGTTGGCTCATGCAATTTGCCTATTTGAGTCCAATGTCAACCCCATTTGCATCTTGAAATCTTCTAAATTTTAAGAAAAACATGAAAATTACCTAATCGCAGCATCACCGATCATAAAATTTAGGAGTAATTCCATCTTTACTCTTGAAGTAGACCCTCGATTCCACATGATTCACTAAAAATGAAAATATGAGGTCCACTATTTAAAAATTTTCAATCACCATTATAACTTCACTTTTCAGTTCTTATCTGTATCATAGCCAATAATAATCATTTTTAATAATTAAATAATTTTTCTAATAGCAATTTAATGTTAAACTGCATAAAATTTATAAAAATGATTTACGTGAAAAACATGTTGGACGCAAGCGACCCAAATGACACGTTCTAGTTTTTATAAACCTGCATGAAATTGAAGATGAATAATATTACATAGTTCTTATAATTAGCAGCCAAAAATTCCAGACCTTTGGGTAATAATTTTATCTACTAATTAAAAAAATAGTACATTATATCATCCCTTCAGCTATTGGCTAAAACTAATTGAGAAGCAATTTTGTGAGTGTTAGAACCTTCTCTAATATCCCTTGTCGAACAACTGCTCAACAGCAGTCCCTTGCCGAACAGCTGCTCAACAGCAGCCCCTTGTCGAACAGCAGCTCAAAGAGATATCACAAGATCGTACTCTCCATACTACTGTGTCAACTCAGCATGGGAGCCCACTCCCTAATTGTCCTTTGCAGGAGTAGGTGTCAGATATGACAGACTAAACCTACTATGTCTCCTCCTCTTCAAGCTATAAATAAGGGAGGATTGCTCTCTCTAAGGATCCTTCCTTCCTCTCTCTCTCTCTCGGGCTGAGCTGCCCCTCTCTTTCTATCCCTCTTGTACTCATTCGGTCTCCATTTAGAGATCAAGATTTGTAAAAGGAGATTCGATTAGTGGATTCAAATCGCCTGGACGGTGTCGTGGTTTTTCCCCAGACACTCGAGTTTTCACGTAAAAATTATTGTCTTATTTCTCTTTGTTGTGGTGCATTTTTTGTATCAACAGTGAGTTTCATTTTATTTATCATCGAAGATTTACCGTAAAAGCGTAAATGAAATTCTCTCTAAAATTTAACAGTACCTATGCATTATCTTCAAAATTTTGTCATGAGTTTGAAATCTTTTATTGATTTGAACTTTTTTTTTTTAGTTTTTGTTTGAGATAGTTTTGCCGCAGATGTATTTCAACACAACTGGCGTCATAAAAAACGTGTTTCATAATAAATTTATTTTTTAAATTTTTTATAATATAATTTTTTTACAACACAACAATAACTGAAAATATGAAAACTACATTCGGTTGAAGCTACGGCTACTGTGATAAAACTGTTACAATAAAAATTGTTCAAAAGAAGAATTCGATCAGTTTGGCGAAAAATTATTGGGTTCGGAGAGCTCGCCACGTCACCTTTTCATACATCAATTAAATAGCGACAGCTGGCAGCAGGCGGCTCACTGCAGCTAGGTTCGGAGATCAATGTGCTTGTTATAGACATAAATGTGCTTGTTATAACCATAAAGGTGTTTGTTATAGGCTTAAAGGTGCTTGTTATAAACATAAAGTTGCTTATTATAGGCTGTTATAGATATAAATGTGCTTGTGATATAAATATACTTATTATAAGCACATAACAAGTATCTTTATGCCTATAACAAGCACATTTATACATATAACAAGCACATTAATTTCTGAACCTAGTTGCAGTAGGCCGCCCGCTGCCAGCTGTCGTCGTTTAATTGGTTTATAAAAAAATGACATGACGAGTTCTCCGAACCCAATAATTTTTCCAGTTTAAAAACTTTAAAAAAACATTGACATCACCTTTCACATCAATCATAATTTTTAAGTACTAAAAAAGTATTAAAGCATTTTAAAAAGAAATTTTAATTATAAAAATTTACGTATCCAATCATTAAAAATTAAATATTATATATATTATATTAAAATATTACAATACTATAAATTTTATTTTTATTTTAACTAAAATAATAATATATTTTATATCTTGAATTCTAAAATTAAAATTTATAATTTAAAATATTAAGTATTTATTAAAAATTATTTTAATACTAAAACTTAAACTTTAAATTTTAATATTATATTTTAAATATCATCTATTTTATAAATTAATTGTATATAAAATTTATTTTAAATTTAATTAAGTGGAATGAAAATTTATATTATAAATTTATAAATCATACTTAATAGAGTAAAATTTATAAAATATATTCATATTTTAATTCATAATTTTTAAAATAAATACTACATGAAATATATAATTTTATAAAATTTTAGTATAATATGTACAGTATTTTATTTTTAACTATAAAATATTTAATTTTCTGCAATTAAGATATTTTCTAGTTAAATTTCTAAAAAATATTTCACATCCCCCTAGGATAAAATATTTTAAAAATATTAATGACATATCACGTCAGTCAAATTTATAAATATTAAATATAATATATTTTACAGCAAACAAATATTTTAAAGTAAAAATAACTTTACTTTACATGTTATATATGCACCAAAATAATAATAAATTAATTTTATATTTTACACATATCTCGCTGTGATAATGAACTTTTTTCACACAACTTATAATTTTAATCTGGCATCTTATATTATATGTAAATTTTAATATTATAATTTAAATATATTTTGCATAATATATAAATTTAAAATAAAAAGTAATTTTATTTTGAATCTTTCACTTATGTTAAAATAATAATTATCTAATACTAGATATCTCACATATATTAATATTTTAAATTTATTTTATATTTTAAATTTTTTAGTAAAACCACACCTTCCCAACTTAAGAAAAATTTGATTATATGTGTTTAGAAAAATTTTTAAAAATCATCTTTAACATGTATGAATGGTTACAAATTACATATGCTTTATTTGATAAACACTTTAAAAAATTAAAAAAGAGAAAATAATTTTTTCTATAAAATTAATAAAAAATATTTTAGTATTAAAAATTATGTAAAATATTAAATAAAATTAATTTTAAGATTTAATTTTATATTAAATATGAAATAAAATTATTAAAATTTATGATAAATTTAAAATTTTAATTAAATATTATTTCGTCTCAAATTGGGTACTTATGCTTGAGAATTAAAATAGAAGTAATAAAATCACCTTTTTATGCCAAGAATTAAGTGACACTTTAAATCAAATAAAAAAATAATTAAACTGACACTAATACAAAATTATTATTTTATTTCAATACAATCTAGGAGGTGTAATGCATATACCTATTAGATTTAAACTCATATGGTAGTTTATATTTGCTTAACAACATTATTTAATGTTGTGAAATAATACGCAACGGAAAATTCGAATCGCCGGACGTGTAGTTAGTCAAATAAATCGTGCCAGATAAGTATGAAAAATAATAATAATAAAAGAATGAAGTAACCACAAGAACACCAGATTTATGTGATTCGAAGGTATTCCTCCTACATCCACGGGGAGAGCAGAGAGAGACTTTATTATGTAGAAAATCAGATAGAAAAAGAATCTTACACCAATCACCTGATTCTCGATCTCAGACGGGATATAGAAATTGGACCTTTTCTTCTTTCAGATTAGACAATCCAATCGCTCCTTGAGCCTCAGATGATTGCTTCCTGATTCCTACGAAATCACCTCCGTAGTCGATGAAGAAGATTCAAGAGAAATCACTGCCGAAAATATCTAAGTGAATCACCTATTCACGTTTCCCAAGAAGATGCTTGAGAACTTGCAGCCTTCCACCAGAAATCCTGATAATCCCCTTTGATTTCTATTTCTCTCTCTCTCTCTCTCTCTCCTATTTTTTCAGCTTATCTGATCATTCCGTATTTATAATGGTAGCCTATAACAAATCCTATATCTGATTTTCATAAAAATCTCAATAGCTTAACAAATAATTCTTATAATTAGGATTATTTAATTATTATTCAAATAACATTTTAACAATTTAACCCATTCAGCTCATCTGTGAAAACTTATTGCATGCCGCGAGCATTTCATGTCGGTGATTTGCACGCCGATCACAACTCGCCGTGTGTGTACGGTGGGCCTGTTTTCATGGCAACTAAAAAGAGTGAATGGCCAGGCCGTCCGGTCACAACGCCGTGGCGTGGCGAGGCTCTGACGACCCCTGACCGGACCGTCAGTCGCGCCATAGCGTTGCGCGATTGGACGATCACGCTATTCGCTTCATGTGGTTGCTGTGAAGCACAGCGGCTCACTGCACGCTTGCATCAAGTTGTGATTGGCGAGCGAATTATTGACATCAATTGCCTGCGGCATACAATAATTTTCCGTATTTGCTGTACTTGCGCGTAGCGTGCGGTCATCGGATTTCCAAAAACTGACGTCTTCCAACAAATCTTCCATTTTATTGAACAGCGATGAGGTGGAAGCCACTAGGGCCGACCCCATCGTGAGCAGATGAAAAGCTCGAAGATTGGATTCCTCCTTTCTGCAAATCCAGCAGGGCTACATCCCCTGATTCGTCTGCTTCCCATGTTCCCCCTGTTTATCTAATGTTCTAATGAGAGCTCCCAATTTCTCAAGAAACAAATCAACGAATAAACGTGTTTACACCTGAGTTCAGGTTATATCTCAGTCATATACGTGACACTTAAAGACTCATTCAAATTTTATTATCTGTTATCGTGCATAATATTTGGTTCATCGATCACGATATTTGACTAATCATGCTTTGCCTTTATAAATCTCGAACCACAGCTACAAGGGTTCAGTA
The DNA here is from genome assembly GCA_019297695.1 of Apostasia ramifera. Lineage (NCBI taxonomy): Eukaryota > Viridiplantae > Streptophyta > Magnoliopsida > Asparagales > Orchidaceae > Apostasia > Apostasia ramifera. The sequence goes on along the minus strand of JAEMOT010004242.1, from coordinate 39,468 downwards.
TCCTATGACCTCGGCCACAATGTTTGGGTCCACCTGCCAGTAGCATCAGCATTAATATTGACAACGATATTTATTTATCAACTGTTGCTGCCTCAGCTCAGTGGAGAGACTGCGACGTTAGTACAGTTTTCACTAATACTGACTCCCACCAGTCATATAAACTAAAGACCCGAGTGCTCTTACCACTATTAAAGATTTTCCTGAAGCTTGTAAGGTGGGATCAGCAGTATGGATCCAGTGATTATAATATTCTAATAGCATGGAGCCGACGAATACAATATTTCAGCCCGAAAAATCCACTGGACTCCATTACAGTTTACCTATAAATACCACTAGGCGGAGCTTCAGAGAAGAATGGATGGAACTTGTATTCTTCAACTTTTTTTTCTTGTACTAGTCCTTTGACCTCTCCTGTAGGAAAAGCTGAGTCACCTTAGATTCTTGTGTGTTTTTCTGGATAATTGCTATTTTTCTGACACTGAAGTTCTGAGCTAAAAATATTGTGTACCGCTAATTCTCAGAACTTCATCTCTCTCTGTCAACAGAACGAATGACCCAATTTGCCATCGTTAATTGCTGAAATTAAAAATAGATAAATGAAAATAGTTAAAATCTCAATTAGATTTTTGATTATCAACTAACCTAAAAGTTTAAGGTTACAAATCATAACTCAAAAATAATTTTATATTTTTATAGTATAAAATTTAGTATAAATATTTTTTTTTGAACTAGTATAAATATTTTTTTTAATGTTATGGTACAGATAAATGAAGATTATAATACTATATTAATTTTTTTTTATTACCGACTAATCTAAAAGCCTAATTGGTCAAGAATATGGAATTAGGTTCAAAAGCTGGAATTCTAAGATTGTAAGAATATTTATTTCCTTCTGTTTTTTTTTTATTTAATTTCATTTTTTTTTGCATTATCTGTTGAGTAAAATAATTTATTGTAAATGTTTTCAGTTAAACTAAGGCAAATAATTATCAGAACTTAGATAAGGCTGACTCATATTTTAATTAGCTGCCACCAGGGACTGATCAGTCTTAATAAAAAAATGGGTAAATTACACTCATGTTCCTGAGTTCAAGGCTTAATAACACACAAGTCTACGTTATAACATCAGAGTTCCTGAATTTTAATAAATATCAAACGGATCTTTTTTTATTTTTTATTATTAAAAATTTTTAAAATTACCGTTATACTCCTCCCCCTCCTGCGGCCGCACGACGTGTGAGACCCACAGGTGGCCGCGCGGCCTCGCGCATACTCGGGGATCGGAGGAGGGAGAGAGGAGGAGAGGTATAATAGTAATTTTTAAAAAAAATAATAATAAAAAAATAAAAAAGACTTATTTGATAATTTATTAAAATTCAAGAGCCCTAATGTTATAATTTTGAAAATCTGAATCTGTGTGTTATTAAATCTTAAACTCAAGAACTTGGGTGTAATTTACCCTAAATAAATTGTTCTCTTCATTTCTTTCACACAGAGTGTTAAGTTTATTTTAATTGAATTTGGTTAATATTTGTTAATTTGAAATTAATTAATTTTAATTCGCATGTTATCATTGATGGCTTAAGCCAGATACCTTTTTATTAATCTTTCGTTTGATCATTATCAAATTTTATTTGCAAATATTAATTTTAATTTTTATGCTTCTATGATATATTTATGTTGTAAAAATTGTGTGGTATGGAAAAAATTATTATTTTATATTAAAATACTTATAAAATATAAAATTAATTTGTGAAATAAAATTAAAATTGTAAAAATGTTTTTAAAAGTTTCAAAATTAGGCGGAAACTTTTTTCGATAATTTTGATGAAAATTGATTCGAAAAAACTACTAAATTTCAATTCAATCAAAACTTAGCAAATTTGATAGTTTTGATCAAAGTTCAATCAAAATTATCGAAATTCAGTCAAAATCTGTTTCTCTCTAAAAAATAATATTCAATAATTATGATAAATAATTTTTTAAATTTATGAAATTTAAATAAATTATAAAAAATTAAAATTATCGATATTAACATTATTGAGACTACTTAAATTTTTTTTTATGGAAATAGAAAATAAAATTAAGTTTTAAATTTTTGATATTTTGAATTGATATTTTAAATGTATTTATTTTTTACAAGATTTATTTATTTATTTTAAGCTACTCTGCAAACGGTGACCGTAAGCTCTCCGGAACCACAACGCTAGTTTCTCTTCGATATATGATGAAACAAGAACGTGGACACCATGCTCTGTTTCCTCTGTTCTCCTCCAACAGAGAGACCTTCTCTGCATTCTCTTCCCTCTTCGTTCCTACTTCCCATAGAAGTTGCAGGGGAGATGGAGGTTAATGGAGGAAGTGGGAGGATACGGAATAGCAGAGAGACAACCCCTGACCGAGCCAGAGCCAGCAATTTCCACCTCCAGAAGGAGAGGGGAAGGAGCATCGCCGGAGCTCCAAGAAAGGCTCAGATTGTTTACTATCTCAGCAGGAATGGGCAGCTCGAGCACCCCCATTTCATGGAAATCTCCCATATCCCAAACCAGAATCTTCGCCTCAAAGGTGATAGATTTTGCCTTTCCCTGTTTCCGTTCGTTCTTCTTCCTCTTTCCCTTACATTTTTGAGTTCTTCTTCTATGGGTTTGATGGTTGAAGATGTCATCGAGAAGCTCACGGTTCTTAGAGGCAGGGGACTGCCTTCTCTGTTCTCATGGTCCTGCAAGAGGTGATTCTTACCCTCTTCGTTCCTTCTGCGACTTTGCGAATGATGTTTACGTTTTTTTCCACTAACAAAATGAAGGAGCTACAAGAATGGCTACGTGTGGAACGATCTGTCGGAGAACGATGTGATTTATCCGGCGGACGGCGCTGAGTACATCCTCAAGGGCTCCGAGATCATTCATAGCTGCATCGGCCCTAACAGTTTAGGTGTTCAAACGTTAAATTCCCTCCATCTCTGTTCTTTCATACTGTAGATCTGCAATTTTCTGACATTATTTGCTTTCTTTTCAGAGAGAATTCAACATCTGCAGCTTGGAAACGGGCGGCTGAGGCCACTACCTGGCAGCACCCAACCCCTTGAACCTGAAGGGGAAAATGAGATGTTGGAAGAAGAACAGGAAGAAGATGTAGGGAAGGAAATAGTCGCCGAAGCAGCCGGTCACCGTTCCGCGAGTGACGACACGGGGAGGCGCTCTAAAGCGCCCAACAGCCGGTGTTCCCGCGGCGTCTCAACGGATGAGATCGAGCGCCACCATCCGGCGGCCAAGCACATCAACGCCCGACATACGGAAATCCCGCTCAGCGACTCTTCCCCGCCCTCCTCGTCCTCCTCGGACAAGGCTCCGGCCGCCGCCAGCGGCTGCGCTTCCTTCCGGCTCGAGGACGGCGACCCGATCGCCGACCCGGGCCTGACCCGAAGCTCTGTCCTCCTCCAGCTCATCCCCTGCGGCTCCGTCGCCGCCAAGGCCCGAGCCGCCGGCGAGAGCAGCAGCTTCAGCGGATTTCTTAAGTCATCCGTCGCCTTAGGAGGGCGGAACAGCGGAGGGAGCCTCCGAATCAGCGGGGCGAGCGTCTCGGTGGCTGCGGCGGAGGCGGAGGCAGAGTTGCAGTGCATGTCGGAGAATCCCCGCAAGTTGGGGAACCCTCAGCTGGAGGAAAAGGAGTACTTCAGCGGAAGCATCGCCGAGGTGGGCCGTGCGGCGCCGGAGCCGGCGTTGAAGAAATCCAGCTCCTACAAGGAAGAAAGGTAACAAAGCATTTAAATTCTGCTGTCGCTTTCTGCAGCGGAACAGAGCTTTTTGTCCTCTGCAACCAAAAGCCTTCCGAAAGTACATCTGCCAAAGTTGCAGGCTCAGCCATGGCCTTTAGCCGGATCTAGAGTAGTACTTCCTGCTGCACTTTGCAAAAAGAATCGAACACACAGCACAAATTAATCTCTTTTCGCGCAGAACATGACTAACTTAATCATAGTTTGAAATCTTTTAATCCCATTCTTTTTATAAACTGCGTTGTTCTGTTTTTGGGTATGGCAGGAGATCAAAGCTTGGCACGGAAGAGGGGGAAAAGGAAGAAGGTGGAGTTGTGAGGGGAAGGTGTATTCCTGGGAGGAAGCGGAGCTCAGCAAAGCAGCAAGAGCAGGGGAAGCAGATCCAGAGCAGGAATTGAGAGGGCTTCATTCATTAGGGCAGCTGCCATTAACCGTTGGGTTTGTAAATCAACAGAAAATGAAGTGGGTTGTTGATTAAATGCGGAATGAAGGGGAAGGTGGTGGGTGGCCTAGGGTTTAAAGGTTGCAGTTCTGGGGCCCGGCCCACCATTGCTGTACTTTGAGTTGACTTCTTCTGTTCTGAGATTGTCAGTTTGATATAGATTTGAGACTGAAAAAGGGCATCTATGTTTTTTCAGCCTCTCTCTCGTCTCTTCTTTTGTTTGAACTGAGTTGACTATTTAAAATCCAAAATTTTAAATTTATTGAACTAAATTTATTCATACTCAGTAGTTTATTGAAAGAGATTTTTGCCACACCAAAAATTTTAATATTTATTTATTACATATATTTGAAATTAAATATTATATGATACTACCACCACACTATAATTAAAAATCTCTATATTTTATTTAAGTGAACCCTACTTAAATCATATTTTAATTTAAATATAATTTATCAGAATAAAATTTAATTTTTGATGCATCTTAAATTAAAGCTTATATATTAAAAATTAATTAAATTTATTAACTATGTAAAATATTTTATTAAATGCTCATTTTAATAATGAAAAATTAGATGAATGATTAAATTTAATTTAAGATGCACCAAAAATTAAATTTTATTCTGTTGATAACTCGCGTATGTTTTACTCAAATAAAATGTAAGAGTTTTTAATCAGAGTGTATTAGTTGTAAAATTAAAATAAATGAGTGTGTGTCATATAATATTTAATTTTTAGATATTTAATAAGTAAATATTGAAGTTTTTTATGTGATATGGGTAAAAATTTCTTATTAAAAAGGTAAATAGTAAAATTAATTAAGATAGATAGTTAAAAATATAATTAGATTTTTTTTATTTTTAAATCAAATTTTAGAAACCAAAATACTGAAATATTAAAATGTTAGAAAAAAAAAACTTTGCTGTGGAAGTGTAAATCATGAATAATAATCATAAGCATACAAAATATCATTGATTTTTGAATTTTATTTAACATCCTTCTATCCATTAATGCAACATAAATAATTTTAGTGATATATAGTTATATTGCAATGGTACAAAAAATATTTCACTAATACTTTATTTTTTATTATAATAAATAATATTTATAAGTGTTATAAGAAATATGAAGTTCTTATATGTTCAATAGACATTTTATTTTTAAACTTAATCTTTAAAGAAAAAATATTTTATTTTCATATGCTTGTATTTAAATTATTTTGTTTAGCTGTTTTCATTATATTACTTCTTATACTAATAAGAAGAGATAGTCATTGAATCTTTTATAATTATATATATTTTTTTTATTTTTTTAGTTAGCATTATTCCCCTCTTTTCTCTCACTGGCGGTGCCGCGCAACGGATCAAGGACAGGGAAGCCTGTCAACATTGGTGCAAGCATTGCTTAAGGGGGCGCAGCACGGCCACGGACTATTGGCTGGCACAACTTTAGTCGCGCCGCACGAAGCCGGTGTAAACCTTGCTTGCACCGCAAGAGGATGCGCAAACGCAAACGTTAAGTAGTTTGCTTGTGACCGAGCTGCTCCCCCTCACGCTGGCGCCAACAAGCTTCTCTGCCACTGGCGTCCCCTCTCTACCGCTAGTGGTGCCATAAGAGAGAAAGAGGGGGGGGGGGGGGGAGAGCGAAGGGCAAAGCATAATGGTAATTATAAAAAATTTTAATAATAAAAATTTTAAAAATGACCTATTTAATAATTATATTGAAACTCAGGATTTCGATATTTTAATTTTAAAATTGTCGACTTGCATATAATTAAACCATAAACTTAAAAATCTGAGTGTAATTTACCTTAATCAAAATAGTACAAAAATCAATGCTCGGAGATTGTTGTATCATTTTCAGAAAAAAGAACTTTTCTTCAAGGAGGCTATGACAGAACTTTTCTTCAAGGAGGCTATGACGGACGCAATAACATAAGGAATGGGAGCTATACTACCTTTAACCTTTTTTTTATTCAACTACCTTTAACTTTTTTGATTTATTAATTTTACAGGTTAAAGCTCATGTTTTAAAGAACCCTAATTATTATAATCTAAAATTATTGCTGGCTGCATTGTCTTATGTTTGGAATGCGAGGAGTAATAATGTGCACTATAGCCCTTACACCACCGATAGTTATAGCAATCTAAGTATTTTTGTCGACCAAGGAGATCTTAATTCACACCAACCTGAGAAATTAGAATTCTATAAGCTAATTTAACTCATATAACCCTTCCTCTTCTCAACTTGGAGTTTCCTACTCTCAGATTAGATTAAAATGAAGTTTGACGGAGCGGTCAAGGATAATAGTTTTGTAGAAGCCGAAACAATTGTCAGGGACCATGATTTTCTTGCAAGGGGATAAAGCTATATACTTAAGGTGCAGAAGTTGCAGAAAGAGCTGGAGCATGAGAGGTATTTATGTTAGCTAGCCACTGGGCTAATACAATATAAGATATCTAATTAGAGGGTGATTTTTTCATTATTATTATTAACTTAAGGCAGTGCATGAGTGTGATTCACATGATGTACATTATTAATTTGTAAATATTTTTTTATTATTTAAAAGTCATTGGATCACATATATATATATATATATATATATATATATATAGATTAAGTAATAAGGTACTTAATTATATAGCATATTGTGTTTATTTTGAGGGTATTAATTAGAGTAGAGGTATGTCTTTCAGTTGAGTTTGTGATATTTTATTAGATAGTAGTATTTAATATATTTATTTTTTATTTTTGGGCAAATTATGCTCAGGTTTCTGAGTTTAACGCTTAATATCGCGCAGGTCCACGTTTTTAAAATTATAACATCAGAGTCCCTGAGTTTTCATAAATTATCAAATGAGTTCTTTTTAAATTTTTTTATAATTAAAATTTTAAAAATTACCGTTTAAATCCTGCCCCTCTCTCTCTCCTCATGATCCGGCGCGGGCCGCGCGGCCGTCGGCGGGTCTCGCAGTTGCCGGCGGATACGTCGCACGGCAACCGGACTGCCTGCGGTTGCGCGGCCCGCTCACGTGCACCGGATCGGGAGAAGAGAGAGAAAAACATGAGTAAAATGGCAATTTTAAAAAAATTTAAGAATAAAACAAAGCCTATTTCATAATTTATTAAAACTCAGGGACCCCGATGTTATAATTTTAAAAATATGGACCTGTGTGATATTAAATATTAAATTAAGGGACCTGGGCGTAATTTGCGCTTTATTTTTTAATGTAACAAGGCCTAGGTCGAATTATTTTTTTTAAAAAAACTTTTCGTGCATAGCCGCTCGGGTTCGCACTATTGAGCTCCGATATAGTCACTCGCCCTATCTCTCACCAAATCACCACTGTGCCCTCCTTTTTCATCCTAGCTAACATCCAAGCATAAAAAACCGCGTTTAGCCTGACCGGGAGGTTACCATTCGTTTTCTATAACGTGGAACATCGTCCGAAATCGTCAGGATCGGTGTTTCTTTTCTCTGTTCATCGACCTCGCCTCGTCCGTCACTTTTTGTCAAACGTCTCTTCGTTTCTTTTCTTTGCTTGGATTTCGGGGAGAGATCGCGAGGGATGAATGATCTCACTGGTGGCCGCCTCCGCCTTCTTGGCGGGTTGCGCTCTGCCGGCGGCGGTACTTGGGTCGCGCGCCGATTCATGCTTCAGGGGCGCGTCTTCTGCGACCTCGCGGGGTTCGAGACCCGGCCACCACTTACCTCGAAGGTAATGTGGAAGCCCTAGCCTCTTGCTGACATTTTACATCCTTGGACCGTTGGATTTGGTTGCTTCTTGATCGCAGTGGATGTTCGAAAGCCACATTAGAATGAAGTATGGTATTCTAGATTAACCCACCAAACGCTTTTAAATACTTATCTGGTTAATCCAGGATTCCAGGGTACTTACCTCTGCTTTTCCATCTTAATGCCACTAACCCTATGGGGTGAAGTCATGAAGTACTGGCTCTTCACCCTTACCTTAAGTAATTAAACACCCAAACAGGATCCTGAGTTAATAATGGTTTGCAGCTAAACATAGTTCTGGGTTAAATTTGCTACCCTGACTGAGGTTGCTTATAGATGGGTTAGTGGTTAACTAATTTTATCCAAATCCAAGCTGGCCCTTGCTCATATTTGTTTGACAATGTTAATATCTTTCTTTTAATTCTATATGTTGCAGACCTTGCTCATATTTTCTTGTCTATAGATTTAGTATCTTGGTGTATGTTTTGGTTGTTTAATTTCTGGGCAACGATGTGTTGTGTAGTGTTTGGGTAAAAACTCCAAACTAGAAATTAAGAGAAAATAAGAAGGATTTGAGGGAGGGCGGAGGGATGGCGGTGAGCACAGCTAAAGAGAAGAAGGGACTTCTTTAGAGGCCGCTATGGAAGGAGAGAAGGAGAGTCGAGGCAAGTTGCTAATTGTCTCAAGAAAACTTTGTTGGAAAGAGCTAGTCAAACAGAGCTAAAGGGCCACAAGCGAATAGCAGGTGAATAGCACTCAACAAACCTAAGGATTTAGAGTCTGGAGATCAGAATCTTCCCTGTCACTATAAGTAATGATATTTATAGTGCGGAGGTGGTGGGTCAGATTAGGCGGGTTATGCGGCTCTCATTAATGGGTCAACGGCTAGACGTCGTGGCCAGCGTGATAGCCCTGTCCACATCACCTGACAATTCAGGCATTAATGATAAATACCTTTCCTTTGTCCCTATAGAGTTGTTACATCATATTATAAGGCTATGATATGATAAGAGCTTACTGGTTAGCTATTTGTTCGACCTTTTTGTTGGATTAGGCCCTCACTCGAGTTTGTTCGGGAACGCTATTCTAGTTACTTGTCAAGGGGTTTAGCCAAATTCATCCACGTGTCACAATTGGGTAACGCGGCAATTTTTTTCCTTAACATGTAGGAAAGTTTTTGTGACCACTGAAAATAATCTAATCTTGTGAAATATAAGCATCTGTACAATATAATTATCAAATGCACATGACTAAATGACTTCTATAATATAGAAAATATTAGGTGGCAATTTTCATGTTGCCTTGCTGAAAATTTAAAAAATTAATCCATCACTGGTTGCAAAAGTAATTTCAAATGGGCTATTGTCCCATGATAGAATTCTGTCATCTATTACTATTTATCTAAAGCAATGCCACTATGTCGAGCCATCCAGCATCATTTTAAATATGTGGATGGAAGTCTTATATGATCCTAAGATTATTTTCATGCTAACTATTGTTTTGTATTGGGTTAACTTCATGCACAATACTTAAAAGTGATTGTCTATAACTGGGAGATTCCATTTGATGAATGGAGAAAGTGAGATGCGTGGTTTTGATTGGAAGCTTGTGAAAGTCTTTATATTGTTTTGAATGACGTTGAAGAAAAATCAAGACAATATTTCCCCCTTAATCTCCCTTATTTAAAGGTTAGAAAACTTTGACTTAAAAAGTCCTCTTATTTGTCTTTTCTTTTCTTGTACCAAGATCACAGGTCCTTTGAGGGTGGGGGAGGGTGTGTAATCCTAGACCTAAGGCCCTGTTTGTGTGAAAGTTTAAAATTAACGTGATTTAATTTTAATCAGTCATATCACATCACACATAAAATTTAATATTAAAAATTAACTTTATTTCACATCCTACATATATTACTAAAATAATAACTAACCTACATCACATCCTTTACATATCCCAACATAATAACTAATTTTATATCACATCATTCACAATTTTTAATAAAAAAAATCTCTATCTAAGTTTAATTTTAACCTTCTTAAATTTAACCTTACAAACAAACAGATAGGGTTGTGTAGGGTATGGTCTCGTTTTTAGAATGTAAGGTCAAGGTTACGGTCCAATCTCACCCTTAGAAGGAGAGATCATGTGTAAAGGCATCTCTGTCTTCATTTGTAAATGAACTTGTGCGAAGGAGAATTGTGTAGTGTTGGTCCAGGGTTGATGAGGCATAGGGAGTTATCTTTAATTTTCATGCTTTATTTTATTGCTTGAAATACTTAGTTTTATCGATTGATTTCTATCGTGCTGAGTTTTCAATTTGCACATAAATACTCAAAATTCAATCCCCCTTTGGGTATGCCTAAGACCAATAACATGTATGCATGAGGAAGCTTTTATTGTTTTATAGAAGAGGCATTTAAATCTTGAGTATCAGATCTAGCCCCTATGTGGTTAGTGGTACCTCGCAAAAAGATGTAAGAGCACAAATATGCAGACTTAGCATGAACTTGTCGAGAAAATGATGACCAGTTTATCAATGGAGGTTAAGCATAAATGAATGGAAATTGAATGGAAATTTTGGTAATATCATCTTTAGAGATGGGCTTTGTATTTCATGAAGTCAATGCTACCCCAAGTATCGGCGAGAAATCTCAAATAGTACTTTGCTAGAAAAAAAGGCATCATTGAGCGAGCTCTGTAATTAGAAATTTGAGGGTTTGTCGAGTAGGTTTTAGTGACTAGCACATGGCTTTGAGACGATCTTGGCATGAAGTTCTGACAAACCCTAGACATCAAGGCTAGAGCTTTGGCAAACCTTTAACATCAGACATGAAGCTTTGATGAAGATGCTTTGGGGTTCCATTAGGATGGCTTTTCGTGTATTCCACGATGAAACATTGTATTAGTTTACACGAGATAGTTTTTTATGGCTTTCCACAATGAAGCTCCGTGGAGTACATTTGCATGACTTGTATGATGCACTTCAGGACACGTGCAGGACTTTTTTGACTGCTTTTTTTTTAATGCATGATGAGGCTTTGGAGAAAAGATGTCCATCAAGAAGTCTTGTGGAGCAGAAAACTTGTCAAGCTAGGAATATCTCGCAATCTAGAAATATTTTGTTGAGTGAATTCTCCTGTGGTCTTTGAGATGATTTCGGTCATGAGCAGGTGGCATCAAAGTTGATGTTTTGTGAATGAGCTTGGGAAGGTTCTTGTAACATCATGTCATGCACGGGGATTATTTATGAAGCTATTCTTGCATGTTTCTCGATATATATACATATAAACATTTGCAAAGTAGAACTATGGAGCTGATTATTGGAAAGATTAAATTGTTTCAGCTTCAAGTTATGCTATTGTATTGGTGATGCGGGACAGATGAATGATGATTAGTTTAAAGATCAACAATCTTACAAAGCAAATTATTCATAAACTAATGCTAAATATTAGAGAATAATTTTGTAATGACTGAGAAATTAATTAATCCTGCAAAAATGATTCCTTTCAAAATTTTAAATAAATTAGATCGAACGTAATTAAAAAATTACCAATTCAGATTAGGGCGCAATCCACTTCATATTAAGGTTTACGTCCACATGAGAGGGAGAAAAAAATCCACTTTCATAGAAATCACAATACAAGTGTAGTCATGCAATGATGTAGAACAAACTTTCAACTCTAATTCTCAATATACCCAATCCAATAATAAGGAAACTCCCAAAGAACTCTTTCTCACAAAAGGACAATTATTTCTAATCTCACAAAAAAAAGAGCCAAAAAAGAAAGATCTTAAGAACTTGCTTCACTTTTCTTGCTTCCTTAGAAACATAATGAGCTTGGTGGATTGTGATGGATTTTGACTTCATGCCTTCATGGAGCTTATTTATAGTCAAAAATTTCAACCGAAGTCTAATTTCGCAACTTAATTTCACATTAGGTTAACCAAAATAGTTTTAAAGGCTATGTGGCTAAGTTTAGCCATCTTAATTTGTCCACATGTGGTCAGTGCCATTCCAATCACACGTTAATCCCATAGTCCAAACATTCACATTCGCCATCAAAACTAAACTTTGACTATCCTTTCAGTAAAGTGTGAACAAAAGCCATTAATTTGGCTATAATCCTCTTCTTAAAATTCATAAAATATTTGCTTGAATTAGCAAAGGTTTCTATGAGATTCTTAGTGATAATCCAATATGCCTAACATTGCTATTGGAATCATATTTGAATAATTCCAATAACAAATCCAGGGTCGCACTTGAGTCTCCACATAAAATTGAGTCGGTAACTCATGATTATCCTTTGTTCAGGACCTTGTATATTGGTCTGAAACAAAAGCCCATGAAAGCTTTAATCAAATCATATTCTAAATATGATGATGAAGCTGAAACAGGCCCTTCTTCTGGCGCTATATTATTATTCGTAAAATTTTACGCAGTGATTAAATCTAACGTGCTATAGCCCTTCATGAGAAGACTATTGAATTCCTAATTCGTATGCTTAAGTGTTGTTGGTTGCTGCTATCTTTTGCTAAATTCTGTTTGCCGTTTTGTTGCTGTGAATGAGCACTATCACTGATTCCTTCAGGTGCAACTGTTAGGGTTCATTGTTGAGGAAGACCTGGTGCTACGATGAGCAGCTATGATGGTATCTCTGACAGCACAGGCACGTACGAGATCTTGGTTTTCAGCAGCCATGAACACAATATCTGCGAAGTGAAGCTTGCAAGCAGCCCTGATGGGACCTGCAACACTGAAGTTCCAGGCCGTGAGGTAGCTCGAATCTTCCTCTCACACAACAATGGTATTGCATCTGACACCAAGTATGCCAACTCCTTAGGGTACTAGAAGGCCACCCCCTTGCTCTGTGTTCTGATCTCATGAAGCAATGCCAGCAGGATAACGGGTGATCAAGCCAGCAGGTAAATATCCATTACAACACTAGTTTGTGGTTGTTTTCTCTATATTAGTTGACTGAAGTTGGCTTATCATGTCTGATGCTTCATTTTCGTAGTCACTAATAGTTCATGCATGTGAAGAGGTTCACCTTTTGTGATGCGTTCATGGCATTCCAGACCTTTCCCCTATTATTATTTGGTTATAGTCTTTTGGCTGAGTGCCTTCTGAATCATCTCTCCTCTGTTGTTGTCGTGGTATTTGCTTAGCCATCGGAAATAATCATTTTGGTTTTTCCTTGATCCGAGATAATCTTGATTTTTTTTAATGCCCTAAGAGTCAACTTGTTTTAGATGAAATTCATTCAACTCAAAGTCAACTCGTAATGCATATGTTTTTATGCTTTCTTGCGAGTGTGAATGCAGCATCGAACTGACTCGTGTGTTATGAGTATACATGTGTCATGAAGAGTACCTGTTGAAGACATTAAAATATAACTAAATATTGTTGATGCATGATTCTATCGAGTAATCGGAGGTCGTTGATCTCTTGCAAATGAGATGTTCTGAAGCTTATATATACAAATAGAAGGTGAAGGGAAGTAGAAGAAATGAGTAAAGAAGAAAGGAGACCAAAGACGAGTAATTTCACGTGGAAATACTTGTTAATAAGCATGATGCCTCTAAGGAAGAGTGCACTCTTTTTACGAGATTACAAAGTTCCAAGTATCGGAGTATCAAGCCTTGCCAAATTTCCTTTTGCTAAAAGCTTCGGAGTTCAAGCTCTTAGAATTGTTGGGAGTTATTATTGTTTGCCATATGGCGATCTGTGAGCGGTTGATGAAGGCGATAGTGTTATTCAATGTTGGTTCATATCGGATTAGTTATTTTCTCGAGTTTAACTGCTCTGGTTGTCGAGGAGTTTATCTTCAAGAAAATAACCGTAATTGAGGATTGGCTTTGGGAAAGCGACAACCACCGATTAAGAAGCACTAATCAATAAGGACATTGTGAGGGAATGCTGTAGCATTTGGTATGTGCATGAGTCGGATTGATTTGATTTCAGTGTTGCTTATTGAAAATTCTGATTTGAAGTTCAACTAACCTTAAACCCTAAAAGATTCTAATGCGGTCTTCACCTTGTCGCCGCCGACTGCCGCACCACCAAGCATCGCCAGATCTTGTCGCCGTTGGTTGCCTCTGCTAATGGCTACTATAGGCGTTCTGGTTAAGTGATTATGGTAATATTAACGAAGTGTAACTGTTGTAATATTGAAAATTATAAAGTTATATATACGTAAATAAATTTTAAATGATAGATATGTAAATATAATGTTTTTGGAGTCATACGAAATTGCCTTTTTTTAATTCACACAACTAGCATTTTAGATAATTTTAATTTTCCTTTGCCAGTTTTATTTTTTATTTTTTTTTGAAAGTTTGGGGAAAATGATAATTTGATTATAATCTTGCACAAGATTTTATTGGTTTTAACCATTGTCGATTATCAAATAATTGAAATTTTTTTGATCAACTTACACTTTTCACATAATTTACATTAATGATGGCCATTTTTGTCAAGAAAGTATGCATGATATAATATATTAAGATTTACGTGATATGTGTATGGACTTTTTATCAATAATAATGTGTAAATTTTTTTTTTATTTTTTATTTTGATATACAAAATTTCTACTTGATATAGACATTTTTTATTTAGTATATATATTTTGCATTTGGTATAAATATTTTTTAATATATATATATAACAAAACAATACTTATATTAAGCAAAAATGTTCATACCAAATAATGAAAAATTCTTTATCAAGAATAAAAAATAGTAATAAACAGCATTTTGAATATTGTTAAGGGTGGTGTGCCATGTGGGCTTTGTCATCCATATGGTGCTCATTCAAGTGGTTCGAACTGCATTGGTCGTATCAATCTTCACTATCTATATCTTGTATTCATGAAAAGTGTGAGCGTTTAAGGGTGTTAATATGGATCAAAGATTGAAAATCGATTGAAAATCAATCAAAAATCGATCAAAAATTGAATCGATTTTAGATCGAATCGAAATTGAGTCTATCTAAATAAGCCTATTAACGAGCCAAAAGTTTGGCCCGGTAATAATTTTGAGCCGATTTTGAGCTGGGTATGCTCGGCTTGATCCAGTTGGAAATTAGCTCGAATTAAAATACATTTTATATTATAATATATATATATATAATATATGTATATAATATATATTAAATATAATATATATATTATAAACTGAGCTGATCTCGAGCTGGATCGTTTTGAGCTTACCCGGCTCGAGATCAGCTAAAAAAAAAATTGAAATTTGTTTTATGTTCGAGTCGGCTCGAAAATAAATTGAAATAGACTCGAAGTCGATTGGAATCGACTCAAGCCGGCTCGAAGTCGAACCCAATGGAGCTTGAGTCGATTTCGAGTCGATCAAAATGTGATCAATCTGATTTTGTGCTGGTATTAGCTCGGCTTGAAATCGGATCGGTAACAGTTCTATGAGCGTTGTATCACGCTTTCATTGCCGGACACTTGCCCATGTGAAAGGAAATTAAAGATGTATCAATCATTGTCAAAAAAAAAAAAACAAATTTTCATAGTTGTAGAGTATAATTTTTGTGCTTATCAAATAAATAAATAAATATAGTTTGTATCATTATATTTATTTATCAAATATATATATATATATATAGTATTTTGTGATCTGATTAATCTAACATCAAATCATATGGGCACTGAAAATGATGGAATAAAATTCTATGTAATAAGAGGTTGACCATCTGCATCACGCCACCTAACTTCAAGCACGAGTCTGGCCGCACTCTTGCGCGTGACCTTTTTTTATTAATTTTCAATAAATCAATTTAACGTACGAATAAATAAATAATGGGCAAATTATGCTCAGGTCTCTGAATTTAACGCTTAATATTATGTAGGTTCATAATTAAATTTAATTGAGCTTTGATCTTGAGCAAAAGCATGCCCTAACTAGGCAGTGGATTTGTTTGTTTGTGATGATTAATTTTAATAAAATTAAAATTAAGTGAAAATATTTTTTATTATAAATTATAAATTGTTAACACGTGATTCCTGCGCTGCATTCTGATCGTACGCGTGGCGTCTGGCTGGCCTCCAATTCTTTGACTTATTTGTTGACTCATCTGCCTGCCTTCACAGGTTCTTGACCAGGTCAAACCTCGGACACGAAGGTTCAGCCTAACTTCGTTCTCGATGAGCCAAGACCACCCCGGTAATATCGGGTACGAAGTTACAGAGCAGTGCCTGTCACAATCAGCTCCACCTAACCGTGCTGTTCCCTGTACAATGCACCTTTTTTCGGACTCACAAATCAAGGGTCCGCACACCATCATGAATTCCCAGAAGAAGTACCAGTATTAAAAGATATAATCCTCTTTTTACAGCTTTCAGCCCCTCCAGCGGCCGACAAGCGGTGTGAAATCAGAGCTTGTCCATCACTTGTTCTCCGAAAAATTTGGATGAAGCTATGCACTCTATCAGCTACAAATACCCCTGAACAGTTCCCCAGAAAGAGGAAGGGGCAGATCAAGAGAGAAAACTTTCTCACTCCCATTGTATTAGGGCCCCAACTAAGGAGCTCTCTTCTTCTTCTTCTTCTTCTACCCTTTTCCATTAGTGAAACTTCTTTGCTGATCGACCAGTGGACGTAGGGGATTTCCTCCCTGAACCACCTTAAATCTCTGTGTGTTCTTCTGGATGCCTTGAATTCTCCCTCTTTTCCTTAAGCTTCTGTTAACAAGTTTACCCCTTTGCGCGCCGTCGTCTCCCGGAACTCTCTTTCTCTTTCTCTTTGATGTTCCTTGGGGCCCCCACATTCTATGTCAACATAAATAATATAAAATAAAGTTAATTATTATGTTGAGATATATAAAAGATGTGGTAGTAGTTAATTATTATGTTGTTGTGCGTGTAAGATGTAAAATAAATTTTATTTTTTTATTTTGAATTATATATATATTATAAAATATAATTAATTTTTAATATTAAATATTATGAATAATGTGATATGATGGGTTACGATTAATTAAATTAATTTTAAATTATCTCAATAGATGGGCCCTAATTTAGGGCCTTGGGCCTATAGCCTTTGTTTGCTTAATTGACCGGCAGTTAAAAAAGTCAATAGCTACAATCTCAAATAAAGCTTGTTCCTTGAATGATGCTTGTCTGACTTCTGTTGCTGCACATGCTTGAAAATTAATAATTATATTATAAATAAAAATCAACTCAAAAAAATATTTTTTACCCATATCATATAAAAAAATCTAATATTTAATTATTAAATACTTTAAAATTAAATAGGGATAATTACTTATATGTCACACAATTTAGTTTTATTTATGTCTTACTCATCTATTCTTAGTTAATTACGCTATGCACATTTAAAACATTATAAAATTTTACATACATATATTTTAACTTATTTTTATTATAATGAGTAATCATAATTTTTCAATAACATAATTATAGTTAGATTAGAAAAAATCTGAGCCGTTCATCATATTATTTTAATGATATTTGAATATATTTTGAGTGAAAATTCTAAAATCTTAATGTTTAGGTGGCGGCAAAGGAAGGAGACATCAGCGATGTGAATTGATTTTACGACAAATCAGTGCTTTAGTGTAGTATTGAGGAAGAAAAAAATATGTACCATTAAGAGAAAATATAATTTTAATGATTTACTAAGAGAATATTTTTTTCAAATAAATTTTAATTAAATTTTAACTCAAATGTGTGCATGTAAGATTTTGTAATGTTTTGAGTTTGCATAGCATAATTAACTAAGAATGGATGAGTAAAACATAAATAAAATTAAATTGTATGGCATGTAGGTAATTATCCTAATTAAATATTATATAATAATACTCATTTATTTTAATTTTATAACTAATATATTCTAGTTAAAAAATTTTATATTTTATTTGAATAAATCATGCCTAAATTATGTTTTAACTTAAATAAAATTTATCGAAATAAAATCTAACTCTTGTGCATCTTTAAATCAAATCTCACATGTTAAAAATTATTTAAATTTATTAACTACATAGAATATTTTATTATTTGTTCATTTTAATAATAGAGAATTAGATGAACGAACATATTTGATTTAAGAAGCACTGAAAGTTAGATTTTATTTTCATGTATTTTATTTAAGTTAAAACATAACTCAATCATGATTTATTTAAATAAAATATAAGAATTTTTTTAATTAGAATGTGTTGGTTGTAAAATTAAAATGAATGAGTATGTTTATATAATATTTAATTTTAAGGTGTTAATAAATAAATATTAAAATTTTTTTATGTCATACGATAAAAATCTAAAAAAAAAATATAAAAATTAAAAATATTATTTTGTCTCTCTTTTTTTTTTCTCCATCTCTTTCAGTAAAGGGCATTTTAATAATTATAAATATAAAAAATATTAAAAACACATTCTTTTGTCCTTTGATGGCGGAGCCTTGGCAGAATCATGTTAAAGAGACCATGTGAAACATTTAAATAAAACTTAAAGATCAATTTTAAATATTTAATGGATTTTAGAAACTCTTATTTTATTGTTAACTTATTTGATATTATTTTAAGTCTCAAAAATTTATATAATATTTTTAAAATAATTAACATAAAATCAAAAGTTAAACAACCAAATTACTAAATTCTTATAGCATGAAATTTGATAAAAAAATTTAATTACCATATTAATTATAATATTAAAAAATTAAACTATTCGGACAAGCTATATAAAGTGATCTTCACATAAAATAAGTGATGTAATATTATCAAAATTATATTACATAAAAAAAGAGAAAATTAACAAAAATAATTTAATTAAAATGAATTTTAATTTAAAAAAAATTAATTGATAGATTAATGTTTACGTGCATATAATTTATAATTAAATAATATTTTTATGTAACAAAAATGAGCTGTTAGGTGTAGAAAAGTGAGTAAACGTGACTATTAAAATACTTTTTCAATAATTCATGACCAAGTTCTACATTAATCATTAGGGAGTGATAATTATTTAGAGAGTCCTCTTATTATCAATCTGTTCATTCCATATCCGATTGACATAATTTAAAGGGATAATTACCTACATGTCATACAATTTAGTTTTATTTATGACTTACTCATTTATTCTTAATTAATTATATTATGCACACTCAAAATATTACAAAATCTTACATACACACATTTGAGTTAAAACTTAATCGAAATCTATTTGAAAAAAAATATATTCTGTTAGTAAATTATTAAAATTATATTTTTACTCTTAATGGTATATATTTTTCTCTTCCTCAATACTACACTAAAGCGCTGATTTGTCCTAAAATCAATTCACGTCGCGGATGTCTCCTTCCTTTACCGCCACCTAAACACTAAGGTTTTAGAATTTTCACTCAAAATATATTTAAATATCTTTAAAATAATATGATGAACGGCTCAGATTTTTTGTAATCTAACTATAGTTAAGTTATTGAAAAATTATGATTACTCATTATAATAAAAATAAGTTAAAATGTGTGTATGTAAGATTTTATAATGTTTTGAGTGTGCATAGCGTAATTAACTAAGATTGGATGGGTAAAACATAAATAAAAACTAAATTATGTGGCATGTAGGTAATTATCCCTAATATTTAATATGCGCAAGTTGAAGTTAAATTGCACCCAAATCTATAAGTTTGGATATAATAACACTCAAATTTATATTTTTAAAATTTTAATATCTGAATTTCTGATATTTAATATTTTTTTTATTAATTTTTTTAAAATTATAATTATACTTTCCTCTCTATTCGTCACCGGTGAAAAGAAAAAGAGAGAAAAAGGAGAGGGTATAATTGGAAAGACCTGAATGTTATTCTTTTCTCTATCTCTCTGTCTCATGAAATAGGTTATACGGAGGAAAGAGTAAGACTCTCATCACACTTCTCTTTCTCACGCACGCACACGCTCTCTCTCTTGGGAGAGGGAAGGGAAAGAATTAAAAGAAAAATTTAAATATTTGCTAATTAAAAATTAATTTTTATTTTTTATTACTACAATATAATTGATAGTTATCTAAATAGATTTGTGTGAAGTTTCATATATAATCTGAGTAACCTAAAAACTTTAATACGTGTGATATTATACTTTGATCTCAAATACTTATATAATTCACCTTTATTAAAATGAAATTTGTTAATCATTCCAAAGCTCTCATGTTTAGGGGTGGCAATATATAACCCGATTCATGAACTCAACTCTAACCCAACCCACAAATTTTGGGTATGAGTTAGAAATTTTGACCCGTTTATTAAAAGAGTCGGGTTCAGGTTGGGCATAATCGGGTCGGGTCGGATTCAGGATAGGCATTTATCAAAAAATACTCTATAAATAGATCGACCTGACCCGCCAATCCGACCCATTTATTCATCTAGTTAGGTTTGAGTTATGGATTTTGATCCATTTAATAAATGACTCAGGTTAGGGTTGAGGCTATTCGGGTCGAGTCAGATTTAGATTCGACCTGAACCCGACCTACTTACTAGTTTTGCCACCCCTACTCATGTTCACTCTAGTGCCAAGAATCTTTTACTATATGGTTATGATCGCCAGTGTAAATTCTAACAGCTAATAACGACTAATACGTTTCAATCTACTGCCAATAATTATCTCCAATCTAAAAATTGATAATATAATAAATATGTGTCTAAAATGTAAATGAGTTATTTGATTAAATTTATTAATTGTTCTATTTATGTTAACATATGGCTTTAGCGCTGCATTACAACCATACATATGGTGCTTGGCTACTAGCCTTATAATTATTATTTTTACAGATCTCAAATCTCGTCTACGACG
The DNA here is from genome assembly GCA_019297695.1 of Apostasia ramifera. NCBI lineage: Eukaryota > Viridiplantae > Streptophyta > Magnoliopsida > Asparagales > Orchidaceae > Apostasia > Apostasia ramifera. The sequence continues at coordinate 18,705 of JAEMOT010004242.1, read as the reverse complement.
TTTGGGTTACAGCTCACAAATCTCATCCACAATGTTTCCAGCTCTCCCCAAACATTGATGACGATGTTTCTCAGCTACACCTGTCGCTGTCAACGTGCTCCGACTACACCATTTCCAATATCGCATGCTTCAGCCATCACAAACCCCAAGAAGACTTGCGAAGACCAAGAGGATAAGCTCTTCACTCATTGCTTTCTGCTCCTCCAGTGGCCGACAACGGTGGGACCACCAACGTGGGCTCAACATTTTTTATATTTTTTCCCTCCGAAAAACCCGGGCGGAGCTCTCCAACCGCCCGCCTGTAAATACCCTTAAAAGACGCTTCAGGGGAAGCCTTTTTTTTCCTTTCGGTAGAAGGGGAGTTCTCTTCTTGGGCAAAGGCTTCTCTTCAGCTGCTGCTACTTTTTTCCACTGTTTTACTCTTTTTAACTTTGTACTGAGCCCAAGCAACTTTCTTCTTTTTCTCTGGAGATATAATGAAACACTTCAAGCTGACCCGGTGGACGTAGAGAATTTCCTCCCTAAACCACTTTAAACTAGTGTGTCCTGTTCTGGATGCTTCTCTCATTTAAGTCTTAATCATCAGGCTTAGCCCTTTGCGTACCGATCTCTTGGGGCTCTCTCTCTCCTACTTCTCATGTCAATAATTAAAATTGAAATAATTTTAAAAAATAATCCTTTTTTTTTGCTAAATTATATGTATATTATTACTTAATCAGCAATTTCAAGCTTTAATTTTTTTTGTTTTTGAGTCCTATAAATGTTGCTACAGAGATTTTTATAGTCCTCAAGCACCTCCTCCAGCAATGTTCTCCTCTCGTGTTGGCATCGCGACATGCCGACTGTTAAGAACAAAATATTGCATTCGTATGAATAGTTAAATATATTTATAAATGCAAAATTAATAGCAATATTACGTGATTTGAGCATAATTTTTATATTTCTTATTTCTAATATATAAATTGAATTATCAATATATTATTAAAATCTAAATGATATTTTATTGCATAATTTTCTCGATGATATTAATTTAGAATTAAGTTACTACTCAGATATATTTTTCATGAATATTTGTAGGTGACATCACGGCGTAAACGTTAATGGATGAGATCAGATCATAGAACACTAATCTTGAAGCACCAAAGTCAAATTTATGCATTGATGGCTGATCATGGAAAATATCAACCAGCTCTTTAAATAGTCAAGGAAAATTGGAGTCAAATTAATGAAGTTTGTTGCATAGAAAATTGCTGAAGATATTATTATGAGAGAAGGAAAAGATTATATTATATTATATATTATAATGGAAGCCATGAGGCAGCAAAGCTGTTGGTGCTCGGGCAAGGCAGCAAAGGAGGGCTTGGCAGAGAGCATGCTTGAAGCTTTTCGCCGGGCATCAATGGCAGCTAGATCTTAAGCTTAATCTGTTTCTTTTCTTTGCATTGCCTTTAGTTTCGTTTATTTCGCTAAGTTGTAGTTTTAATTTTATGTTGTTTTAGTGAACTCTAGCTTTAGCTTACCTTTCATTTCAGCAAAAGTACTTTCATTTTGTAGCTTATCTTTGAGCCGTGGTTCAGTTTTTATTAAATATTTTATGTTCTTGTTCGAATTTCTACTCTACTCAATCGCATTTAAATATTTAATATTTCCGTTTGCATCTTATCTCAATCAAATCGTTTTGAAGAGACTATGTTCGGTTTGTTTCAACCCATCCCTGTGGATTCGACTCGTACTCGCACTTGCTTTCTACAACATTACCGTGCGCTTGCGGTTTAACTAGTTTTCATATCAACACCGACGATCAGCATGATTCTAGCAACGGCAGGATCGAGACTCATCATCTTAGGGGAGGGGCAAGAATAATTTTTTCTTTCTTTTATTGCTAAACGGAGGAGAGTCGCCAGTACTTATTGTTCTTTTATCTTTTTCAATGTGCATTAGATAAAGAGTGGCAGAAAGAAAGAGCGAGTATTGAATCTTTTCCAGTGCTTTCAATACATTACAATTCTATTACCTTTCCTGATTGCCACGCACGAAAATTTTTATCGATTGAGAGTTTAAACGTGTATGAGAGTGAGAGGAGGGAGATAGAGTTCTAATGAGAGGGAGAAGTGAGATAGTGGGTAAATAATTATTTATAAGAATTTTGATGGTAAAAATTATAGAATGATTAAACTGAGAATTACTCAGAATAAAAAACTAGAATTGAGCTCAAATCAACATAGTTTTAGCTTCATGAAATAATTATTATGTTCGATTAATGATATCACATGAGGTTTTCTTTCGGCATATAGATGCAAGTTATAGTGCTGAAAGAAACGATAAAGGCTTTATTGTTGTTGTAGTATTTTACTTCTAACAGCTATTTTCAATTTCATACAGGTATTTTATTGCTAATTAAAAGCATGAAAATATCTATAAGCAGTATAAAAATGATTATAAGAAATAAAAGATTGCTTAAAGATGATTAATAAAATGTTTATATGAAGTAAAATATGAAATATATGAAACAAAAATAATTTTTGAGGGCAAATCTATAACAATTTTCGTTCTCCTTATAAATAAAAATATTCTTCCTGCTATGTAAGATCTTTTTTAACAAATTTCATTAAGTCTAATGAACAATTACATGCATAACACCTTATATTATTATAATTACAACGAAAATTAGGGGCGAGCCGCCCATCTGGCTTGCCGTCATAGGCCATGCCAAAACCATTGTCGGGTCTCTTTGCTCGCACGCCCTGCAAAAACTGTCGCCCATCTCGCTGCTCGGCCCTCAGGAAACCCTCGACCTATCTAGCAGTTTGCTCCGCCCTTCTAGCTCCTTGCCTCACCGTCGTAAGTCATGTCGAAACTACCGTCGGGTCTCTCCGCTCATAGGGCCTCAAGAAACCCTCAGCCCGTCTTGCAGCTCACCCCCCAGAAAACCCTCGTGCCCACCTATTCATCTCCCCTTTTACACGTCTACAGGAAGAAAACCCATCTAGCATCATATGAACGCAAAAAAGAAATAAGTGAATAAGGAATCGCGTATCGAGAGGGAGAAAGACGCTTTCTCCCTCGCATAAACTCCCATTTTTATAGAATAATAAATATATTTCAGTCATTTTTAAAATATTATAATGACTATGACTTTTTAAATATTGTATTTTAAAAGTAAAAAAGTGTGACATATAATATTTTATATTTATAATTAAATATTTAAAAATAAGTGTTTAATTCGTAAATATTATATTATGAAATGTTATGTATACTATTAAGTTACTATTTTGTATAATTAAAAATACATATTTATACAATAAAAAAAAATACATATTTAAATATTTTTAATTAATATTATAGTTTTAATTTTTATATTTTAGTCTATATAATTTTTTTTTTAAATAATAAGTCAATAATTATTAAATTTAATGAAGTGAAAATTTTTATTTATTTATAAAATGATAATCTTTTATATGTAAAAATTTAAATATTGTCTTACATATTATCTTTTTACAAAAGTTGCATGTATTTGAATAATAAGTAAATATTAAAACTTTTATTTGTCACGTATATAAATGCAAGAAAATAAAAAATAAAAAATAAAAAATAAAAAATAAAAAATAAAAATAAAGAAATCGTTCTACCAGTTGGTGGGTCCCCTTAAGCGCGTGCCATGGGAGCCCAATAATTTCTCCATATTCATGTTGCACTGCACATGGCCTCCTGCCAAGCCCATAACCCGATAACCGGAGCAGAGTGTTCAGCACTTACACGTGCCCATCGCGAAAGGGCAGCTGTCAGTCATATATCATCGTGTCACCCTCCCATTGGTTGCGATCAGCAGAAACATGATAACATTAAATACTAATCCTGGGTTTATAAAACTCCTTAGAAGCAGCCTCCAGTCTCTTCCCAAGTGAGATCTCGCCGAAATCATATTCCACCAAGGGGGAAAAAAAAAAATCCAAGTGTGAGAGGCTGAGCGAATCCAAGCGAAGAAGAACAAGATCAGGTTTGTTTTCTAAACTGATTTCCTTCACTCCTCAGTCTCTTCTCTCTGTTCCAAATTTCATAATTAGAAAGATTCAAACTTTGTGTTTTCCTTTATTTTTTTTCCTTGATTTGATCTCAAGAGTGTTTGATTCTCTATTAGCCCTCGGTCGCGCGTTTAATCCTCTCTTTGAAGCTTCTTCTTTGAATTAAAAAGACCAGTTTTTGGCGTCTTACGATCGACTTCTATTTGGTTCTCTGTAAAACACTTGCCTGCGTTCTTTGTTTTTATTTAAGAATCAGGCTTTGTTCTCTCTGTTCTGCTCTGTTTTTTTTCCGCCATGGCCGCAGCTTTGGATTTTCACAATAGCTGCCTGCTCCACTCCTCGATTTCTCCCAGTGAAGAGGAGCTTATGCAAGCACTTCAGCCTTTTGTTAGAAGTGCTTCTTCCTCTTTCTCTCCCCCTTCCCCTTCTCCCTCTCCATCTTCTTATCCTCCTCCTATGACCTCTGTCCCTTATTCTTCCCCTCCCTTATCTTGCCCTTCTTACTTCCCCCCCATTCAAACTCCTCTCCCGGTAGGCTTAGTCCCTAATTTCGGGCAAATAGAAGCCATGTTCCATTTCCAGCAGCAGCAGAGGCAGAGCGTTCTCGGTCTCCGGCCACTGCCGATGAAGCACACCGCCGCCGCTGTGCCACATCCGGCAACGGGGAAGCCGGCCAAGCTTTACCGCGGCGTTCGGCAGCGCCACTGGGGAAAATGGGTTGCGGAGATTCGACTTCCCCGCGGCCGGAGCCGGCTGTGGTTGGGCACCTTCGACACAGCTAAGGAGGCGGCGCAGGCCTACGACCAGGCCGCCTTCCGCCTTCGCGGCGACTCTGCCAGGCTCAATTTCCCGGATCTCCGGCGCAGTGGGTCCCTTGATGACGTTAACCTGCTCCACCCCTCCGTCGAGGCCAAGCTTCGATCTATTTGCGATAATCTTGTGAAATTGCCACCCAAGAAGCTGTCCGGCCGCTCTGCGGCGAAGCCGGCGGATGTTGTCGACGTAGCAGTTTCACTGTCGGAGAACAAGCCGGATAGCTCCTCGACGGAAGTGGAGGTCTCTTCTTCGTCCTCTTGCTCTCCGGCGTCGGGGATGGAGCAGTTGGACTTCACGGAGGCGCCGTGGGATGAATCAGAGAGCTTTGTGCTGAGGAAGTATCCCTCTTGGGAGATCGATTGGGAATCTATCCTCTCTTGACTTCAAGAACGCTGAAAAATTTGTAAATAGCGTTGGTGTTTACATTTTGGCCCCTGCAAGGGTTTGTTTTCTAAAAACAAATTGCAGAGGGGCTCCGTTGCATATCTCCTTTGCTTTATTGCTTCCAGTTTTTGTCTGTAACCATTGGTTTGCCTCTTATATTTTTTGTAACGGAGGCATGGCCATGGTGGAATGCTGTAAAATTTTATCGTTACAAATCTATCCCAGAATATTTATGTCCTTTTATTTATTTATTTTTTTGAAATGAATCCTTTTATTTGTATAAACTTCATGATCTTTCACTAAATATTGCATTTAATAAGGACTTTGATCTATGAATATTTTTGACATTAAATTTAATTTTATTTCACATTATATATATGTATAATAAAATGATTTTTTTTTTAAGCTGAAATTTTGAAAGTAACCTTACAATTTAAACGCATCAGATTTCATTGTGCTTGCGTTTGGGCTTAACTGAAGATGGATGACAGAGTGATGGGCTTCTGTAATGGGCCGACGGCCCAGAAATTTGTCAAGAGGTACAAAATAGCAGTTAATTCTGCTTGAAAATATTTGTTACATTTTTTAATAAAATTCATGATTATTTTCTTCTCATTCTTTAATTATAGAATGACTAGTTGTGAAGATTGGAGTTCGAATCCTCTGAAAAATAGATATAGAAAATGAATCGTGGAAACAGATGCTGCTAATCGATCGATTATTATTCTCAAAGGGTGTATGGACTGACACATTTGTTAAAAATTTATAGATGACATAAAATAGGACTACNGTTGAGTATGTAAAGTAAAATAATATTTTTTATATTTGAATTTATATAGAATGATTTAAAAAAATTATTTATTATTATTATTATTATTATTGTTTTTTAAATTAGTATTATTTTGGTCCTGTTTTGATCCTATTTTGGTTCTCGCGCCAAACAGAACCCAAAAGCCTCTTATCTATAGACTCTGGTATTACTTGAATAAATGCTTTGATTGTTTTCTTGAATCAATCTGCTTATAATGACTTTCATGCTTGAAATTTTTGAATGAATGATATTTAAATTTTCAAAAAAAAAATGTATAGCATGTACAACATTAGTAGTCCTAAGTATGAGAGGTTATATTAATAACATAAACAAAAACTTGATAGCTTCAAATACGAAAAACACGCTATAGATGACATAAAATGGAAAATGTTGAAATGGTTCTATATATCCATCGAATCGTGTAAATTAATGAATTAAGACCAGCAAAGTAACAATTTCTCTCACATTCTTACTCATCATCTTAAGGGCATTGGAATGTCAAATTTCTTTTGGATTGCTAGTTGTTTTAATCTTTAAATTTTATCACCACTATGATTCCCACAGAGTGATCCCTTTATGCATGTGCATATTTGTCAACCTCTCTGTATAGTTGTTAACACGTGGTTCTAGCGCTGCATTCCTGTCGTACACGTGGCGTCTAGCTGGCTTTTGGCCTTCATTTCTTTTAACTAATACATCTATCTTTTCTCATCAGGTCAGACCTTGGTCAAACCTCGGACACGAGGGTTCAACCAAGCCTCGCCCACGATGAGCCAGGGCCATCTCTGGTAACATCGTCCTCGATATTACAAAGCGGTGCCTATCATAATCAAGCTTGGTCCGACCGTGCAGTTCTCCGTACAAGACATTTTTCCCAGACCCGCAAATCAAGGGTCCACATGCCCCACCTATCACGAATCCCCAGAAGCAGTACTAATATTAAAAGTTAGCATCCTCCTTTTGCTGCTTTTGGTCCCTTCGGCGGCCAACAAATGGCGCGAACTCAGAGTTTGTTCACCTCTTTTTCTCCGAAAAACCAGGATAAAGCTGCACCATCCGCTGCCTACAAATACCTCTGAACAGTCTTCATGAAAAGGGGAGAAGGACAGATCAAAGATCAGACCAAGGAGGATCCAAGATTATAAATTAGGGTACAAGCAGCTTCCCTGATTCCCCTATTCTCATTATATCAGAGCCTCAATTGAGGAGCTCCTTTTCTCTCTCTCTTTTTTCCAAGCATTGTATTAAGCCTTCGCGGCTACCCTTTTCCTCTAGTGAAATCCTTTCGCTGATCGCTCGGTGGACATAGGGAACTTTCTCCCTGAACCACCTTAAATTATTGTGTGCTCTTCTGGATGCCCCGAACTCTCTTGCTCTCTCTCTCTCTTAAGCCTCCATTAATAGGCTTACCTCTTTGCGCGCCGCCGTCTCCCGAAAGTCTCTCTCTTTTTTGGTGTTTCTTGGGATTCCCTATATTCTACGTCAACAATAGTTGTTTGACGAAATACTGATGTGGTCACCTCATATATATATATATATGCCACCATCTTTTAATCATTTGGGTACACATTGTTAAGAGGAAATTAAGTGACCTCATTCCTTATCTCTCTATACATATAATTTATTTAAGATTATGTTTTTACATAATAATTTTATTTTATATCATCCGAAAATTGAATTTCGTTCCGCTCCTATAATTGGATCCCATGAGGTCACTTTTGTTCGAAATTTAAAACTAACTCACAATTCATTATATATGAACTTGACTTGATTTTTACTCGACTCATAATTAATTTGCTTGAAATTAAATTAATCATAATTAATTTGCTTGAAATAAAATTAATTTAATTTGTAATCCACTTGATATTTATAATTTAATAATATGTATTTACGATATTTTACATACAAATATATGTTTAGAGGATTTATATTAAGGAAATTAATATATAAAATAAACATTATACAAATAATTGTTTTTAAAATGTTATAATAATATATAAATGTATATTAAATAAATATATACAACTTAAAATAATATTAAAAATATAACTCGATTTAACTTGATAATCAACTCAAACGCGAAGAAATTCTTACTCAAATTCAAAAAAATAAATTTCGAGTTGAAGTCAATCCACTCGAACTCAATTTGTTAAAGGCCCTAATCCCATCTCTGATTGTTCTAGTTTTAGGTGTACTTGATTTTTGTGCTAAATTTTTATTTAAAAAAAAAAATTGAAATTTTTGTGCCTCATGTATATCTAAAATTTGAATTTAGATTCACTTTTTCATGAAATATCAGTGTATATCTTAAAATATTATGTTTGTTTCTCTCACACATATAAGTTTTCTCAAATGAGTCTATTTGGGTGCATCAATTTCAATTAAATAAAAGTGAAGGTTGTTAAATTATGATTTAATTAAAAATTAAATGCGCTTAACTTATTGAATTATTTAATATTTATCTTATTTTAATAGATTTGTTATGAGAAAAAAATTGATTTAAATAATTCTATTTATAAGAATTATTTATTGAGCTATTGAGATTTTTATGAACATCTGCTACAGAATTTGTTATATATATTTGCTATCACCATTAATACAGGATTTGATAAGCCGATTCATGATTAACGCAATTTCTAATTCAAGTCTATCTGTTCTTAAACTTCTTCTTGGGAAATATGAATATGTGATTTACTTGGGTATTTTTTATAGTGATTTTTTTGTCACTTACAGAGGTAATTTCATAAAAATCTGATGAAAATCATTTAAGCTTTAGGAGCAATTAGATTGTCAAATTTAGAAGAATAATAATATCTATTTTTTTATATCCTATTTGAGATCGAAAATCAGATGATTATTGCAAAGTTCTCTTTCTATCTGATTTTCTATATAATAAAATCTCTTTCGGCTCTTCCTGTGGATGCAGGAAGAATCCCTTCGAACCACAAAAAATTGATATTTTGTATCTGTTTTATTTTTTTATTATCGTTATTTCTCAAATTTATCTATTCAATTTTTTTTCTATGTATTATTCTGTAATATTATAATATTTGTCACGAATTAGTGTGGATCTAGTGGCGGAGCCACATGGGAATCAAGGGTTGTTATTGCACCCCTGATTTTTTTTTTAAATTAAACACCTAAGTTTTTTTTTTTTTTTGTCTCAAATTTTTATGTAATAAATATCATATCATAAATTGTGATAATAAGTTTAAAAAAAATATTAAATTAATAAATTATTTAAAAACTTTAAATTTCAATTTTTCATAAATTATTCAACATATAAATTATATAAATAAACTTTATATTGATAAAAACTCATCAATTTAAAGAATTTATTTACGTATTTTATATTTAATAAAAAAATTAATTAACTAATCATAATTTAGATTTTTAATTCACTAAATTATTTAATAAATTAACGCTTAATTTATTGAATAATCTAGCATATTAAAATTTTAATTTGTGAGTAGCTATTTTATTGAGTAGTTATTTGAGGTATGCAACAGAATTCTTAAATTAAAATTTTTTATTTTAAATGAAATACATTAAAAATTTTAATTTTTTTTTATAATTTAAATAATTTTAAATTATTATAATATTATTATAAATAATTTATTTGAATATTCTAATTTGAGGACTTGACTCCGCGTTTATCTGGATCTTGTATATAATCTATAAAAGTATAAAAAAAAACAATTTAATTAAAGGATTTTTGAATAAATAAAATCTCTGGTTCTATGATTAAAAATAGATATTAATTTATTTAATTTTATTTTAATTTTTAATGGACTGGCATTTGGAATCAATCCAATCTGCGTCCCTTCAGCCTTCAGGCCTTCTGGATAAGTGATGGGCGGCCCATCGTACGGATCCACTTTATAAATTCATATTTATCCATTTTTAAATTCATATTATTCCCTTCTCGTTGAGGGGAAAGGGCTTCATGAGATTCCAGCCGTAGGATCCTGCGCAGCGTCAATCTCGAGGCAAATTAGCTGTGGGATGCTTTGGATGAAGGTTCATTAATAAAATATCCCTTGCAGCTAATTTTTGCAAGTTGCAACAAATTGGTGGTGCATGGTTCAACTACTCTAACCTTCTTTCTCTCTCTCTCTCTCTCTCTCTCTCGCTCTAGAAGTTTATCTATTAAGATAAAATAAGAAATTAATTACTTTTTCTTGAAAATCTGGTAGGAGAAAAAAATCAATTTTATTTGAATAGGATAATGAGTAAACCGGTTCGAGCTGAGCCGATTTCGGACCTGAAATCAGATCGATCACATTTCGATCGACTCAAAATTGGCTCGAAGTCGATTGGGTTTGACTTCGAGCAGGCAAGAGTTGATTCCAATCGAAATCGACAATTTTTTTTTAGCCGATCTCGAGCTGGGTAAGCTCGACTCGATCCTGCTCGAGATCGGCTCTGTTTATAATATATATATATATATATATATATTTATATATATTATATAACAAATATGATTTATATGTATTATATTTAACATATATTATAGACATATACTTTATATATGAATTTTAATTCGAGCTAGATCAAGTCAAGCCTACACGGCTCAAAATCGGCTCGAAATTATTATTGAGCTGAACTTTTAGCTCGTTAGTCCGCGTTTAGATCGACTCAATTTCAATTAGATCTAAAATCGATTCAATTTTTGATCTTCGATCCATATTAATACCCTTAAATACTATTGACTCATTGAGACGTATAATTGTAAATTTTCAAAAATTATCATCAATTATTACTATGAATTTTTTTTTTTCAAATTTCCCAAGTTTTTCAAAAATCCCAAATTATCTTGTTTATTAGCCTCATTTGATTCGAATTTTCTTTAGATAAGAAAAAGAATATTTTATTTTTTAAATTTAATAAAAAAAAATTATTTTAATAATAAACAATGTATAAAATTTGAAATACTTTAAATTTTAATATTTATATTTATATTGAATGTGAAATAAAATTTACTTTTATAATTAAAATTTATATTGAGCAAAAAAATTACCTCAAATCTAACGAGTCTTAGATATCACTTGATTTTGCCTTACTTGATTTTGGGTAATATATATCTAAATAATACCTTAAATTAATTATATATTTTGTATTTTTATATTATTTAAATATTTCATAAAACTAAATATAAATAATATGACAAAATCATAATAATATTGAATTAATCATCCTTAATAAGTGAGTATATGCATGCATTATCTTATTTTTAAATTTAACTATAGCTTTATTATACATAAAGATATTCAATTTAAATATAATTATGAATTAAAAATATTTCTATCTTACACTTGACTTAATAATTGAGCTGTAATAATTTTTTAATAGTTAAATTAATACGATAAAAAATAAGCGAAGAACAAAAATATTAAAGTAACTTTGAGACCAAATAAATAATTAAAAGTATTAAATGTAATACAAATTAAAATAATTTTTACCATAAATAATTAGAATTATTTACTTTGTAATGTATATGTAGTGGCATTATTTTCAAGAAAATAATTATTTTGATGGAATTTTTTTTTTTTTACAATACAATCATAATATAATTTTTTTGTTAGAATTGTAGATAAAATTTGAAAGCAAATTTAATTTAGAGTGATTTTGGAAGATTTAACTGACAATATTTCATTTAGTAATTAACACATTTAAATAATATTAAAAAAGTAAAAATTACTTTTCTATAATGATATCTAAATATTATCACTCAATTAAATAATATATAAATATCATAATATTATTTGTGAATAAATTTACCAAAACAAAAAATTAAATCTTCGAAAGAATTTACGGAAGCCAAGAAACATAAATAATATATATATATTTATAATTCTAGTTTTTTATTTAATATTGTATCCTAATTAATATTGACAAACATACAATATTGATTTCTAAAATATGTTAAATCAAAGTCCCTTTTATCAGCATGTCAAAAAAAAAAAACCCTTTTATTAACTTTTGTTAAAAAAAAAATAACATAATGTATCATTAAAATGTAATTATTTTATATATTTAATATTTAAATTTTTAATATTATATACTAGCTACTTAATTCACCTAAAAATTATAATTATATATATATATATATATATATTATAATTTTATAACATAAATTATACATAATTTATAATTTTTATATAATTTTTTAACTAAGTAATATTAAAAATATTATTAAATTTTAATAAGATGTACTTAATTGCCCCTAAATAGTATGCTTTATCACTCGTTTGAGATGGAAGATCATGAAAATCAGCTAAACATGTGTGGCTAAATTTTCATCTGCTTCAATCTTGTAATACTTTAGGGCTCGTTTCATAGTGGATTTGGCCTTAAAATAAATAGAATCAGATTCAAAATTTGAAGTGACTTTAAACTTAAATTATGTTTCGATGAAAAATAGTTTAAAATTAATTTATTTATGTTTGGATGAACTTTAATTTAGAAATTTGGAATCTCTGAAAATTACGTTTTCGGTGGTTTTAGCTTCGTGATCTTGGAGGCGCTTCATGATGGTGAAATAGAATTGATTTTATTCGATGAATTAGATTTGTTTGGTATCTAAAAAGACGTTTTAAATCGCTTGAAATTGAACGAAAAGTAGTATCAAACATGGCCTTAATTTCTCTCAATTAATAAAAGAAATAAACCAATCTTCCATTTCCCTTTCACTTTAATTCCCCTCCTTCCCCCTTTCTCCTCTCTGCTCTTCTCCTCCCAAAGCTTGCAACCTTTTTGCCAACTTTTTGCACCCAAAAATCTCCCCAATCTCCTTCCACCTTCTCTCTCCTCTGCTTCACCCATTTCTCCCTCTCCCTCCCCCCTCCTATATACCAAATTCAGCCATGGAGTCACCTATCAGCGGAACCATGCAGTCCTCCAGCGCCGACTACGAGGACTTAGACTCCTTGCCGGCGGACGGCTCGTCCCTCCCCTCCTTCCACACCCTCCCGCCGCCTCCGGCGTCCCTCCCCTCATTCGAACCCATCGCCTCCTACCTCGCTTCCCCCGAGCTCGTCGACTCGCCCTTGTGGGCGCCGACAGTACCGCTCTACCGCCCGTTCCCGCAGCAGCTGCCGCTGCCGGCCGCAGGCCCTCCGTCAGTTTCCGGCGCAGGTTCACCCTCCTCCTCCTCGCCGCACCCCCCGGCAGCCACTACTCCTCGCGGTTCCAAGAAACGATCCCGCGCCTCGCGCCGCGCTCCGACCACCGTGCTCACCACCGACACCTCCAACTTTCGCGCCATGGTGCAGGAGTTCACCGGAATCCCTGCTCCGCCGTTCGTCAGCTCGCCGTTCCCCCGCCGGCCCCGCCTCGACCTCCTCCACGCCGCATCGCCGCCGTACGCCCTGAGACCCTTCGTCCAGAAGCCGCAGAGTCCCGCAGGTTCTTCTCTTCCTTCCTCGGTTCCTCCGCCCACTCCTTCCTCTTCCCCGTTCTCCGCTAGCATCAACTCCATCGGCAATGGCGGAATCCCACTCAGAGATCCAAATCCTTCGAACGAGTTTCTCAGCTTCTGGCCCATCAACGGAGATGCCCTCGAGAGCATCATTCCCGGAGCATCTGCCAACGTCGCGGCCAGCTGCGAGCCTGATGATCTCTCCGCCGTGCGGCGCCCTTACAGCGCCGAAAAGAAGCCGGCGGCGATCGCCGGTGGGAAAGGGGGGTCTGACCCCTGGCTTCTTTCTTCAGATTAGAAGTAGTCGATCGAGATTTATGCGGTCGTGATCAGGAGGACGATGAAAAATTTGTTCTTCTTTCTTAATTTGGTGATGATCAGTACGTACGTATCATGAATTGACCTTGCGTTGAATTTTTTGATGTACGTACGTATACCTGTACGTATACGGTTCCAGTATTTAAACAGTTATTTAACCAACACTAATATAATAATTACATAATTGGGTGAAATTCAATAAGCATTGTTGAATATATATATTTTTGTACGTACTATTGATCAAAATATAACATTTCATTTTTCATTTTTTTTATAAAAAATTTCTAACCTTCTATTTTATGCCATTTTATTAAAAATTTGGCTAAAAATTTTATGTAATTTTAAAAAATAAAAATTATTATATATCCCATTTTACATAAATTTTAATATTAAATAATTATTTTATTTTATATTCAACATATTTTTTAAAAAATTAAAAAACTTTATTTATATTTAATGTAATTAATTTATCATATTTTATATCATATATATTTTTTAAAAAAACATTTTTTTTAAAATTAATAAAAATTTACTTTAAATTTGATCGTATTTTGTTCGATTCGAGATCTAGCTTGACTTTTGAAAATAAATTGATTTAATATGCATCTAAACAACTATAGATATGCATTTTTAGAAATGTATAATTCAGAAATATCTTTATTTAAATAACTTATAATAATTTATGTTATAAAAGACTAGGATTTGAAATATATAAATATAATTTAAAAATTAATTTTATATTATTATATTTTAATTATCTAAAATATATAATATATATTTTTATAGAGAATATGCTTTAACTCAAAAATTAATTAAAAACTGAAAAAAAATAAGGATAACTAACTACATGTCACACCATTTCGCTTTATTTATGTATTACCCATCCATTCTTAGTTAATTACGCTATGCACACCCAAAACATTATAAAATTTTACATACACACACTTTCACTTGTTTCCATTATAATGAGCAATTATAATTTTTCAATAACCTAATTATAGTTAGGTTACAAAAAATTTGAACCGTTCATCATATTATTTTAAGAATATTTAAATATATTTTGAGTGAAAATCTTAAAACTTTAATATTTAGATTGTGGTAAGGGAAGGAAACATCCGCGATGTGAATTGATTTTAGGACAGATCAACGCTTTAGTGTGACATCGAGGAAGAAAAAAAATATGTAATATTAAGAGTAAAAATGTAATTTTAATGATTTTCTAACGAAATTTTTTTTTTCAAATAGATTTTGACTAAATTTTAACTTAAGTGTGTGTATGTAAGATTTTATAATATTTTGAGTGTGCATAGCGTAATTAACTAAGAATGAATGAGTAACGCATAAATAAAGTGAAATGGTGTGACATGCAGGTAATTATCCCAAAAAAATAACATGTTCTGTCTGATTTTAATGCAAAATTTAACTTACAAGTCTAAAACCACAATTTCACAAATATTTTTGGTAATTTTGTTTTGTGTGAATTAATTTCATCGAAGCCGTGAACCTCTAACGTCTAAGTGGTTCATTACATAATTAAAAAACCTTTTCAATTTAGTCCTCCAGACATATTTCAAATTTTTTTTTGGTCCTTTAATTTTTTCCGACATTTCCTCACTCTCTTCCTATAGTGATGTCAGTCTGGTGAAAGAATAGATAAAATCTTCGAGAAATACTCGAGCAAACCTTCGAAATTAAAAGAATAGTTTTAACATAATCGTAAAACCAAATATTTAGATATTTATATTTGTGCACGACTATATATGAAATCAGGTTCTAATCTTCGGGTTAAATTTACCCTTTTTAACTTTACTATTCATTATCATAAGGGAGAAAAAAATAAAGAGATGTTTTTTGTGATCAATAGTTTAAAATGACCATAAAAATAAATTTATTCTTGTTTGACTGGTTCACTAACAAAATATTATAATGACATTTAAAATTAAGAAACTAATTTAAAATTTTTAAAAAAATG